>JBBMOI010000008.1:13675000-13735000 GCA_038088405.1 Porites divaricata | reverse complement strand
ATTTTAGGGAAAACAAAATTTTTAAGTTCGTCCATGTTCAGATGGCGCTTCCTAAAAAGGAAATTTTAAATGTGTTGTTTTTGTGATGAAATAACAGCTACAAATAATAAAGAATTTACTGGTTAAAGCTCTTTGACTTCGTTCTGTACCGAAAGCAGTGAAAAAAAAAATTAGGCTGAAGCACCATATTTCACGAACTGACAGGTGGTGTGAAAGCGAAGATCGTTCAGAATAATTCGCAGGTTTCTGAAGGAAGAATTACAGTCAAGCCAGGTCAAGATTCCGTTCATGAATTGATTATTTGAAAAGTGAACCCGTTTGTCGCTTCTGTAACTTGTGGCCGGTATCAAATTGCATTCAAATGATCGGCAAAATTTTTAGTATACAATGAGATGGAAAATATTTCAATGGATGAAATTCCTATTTAGGAATTCTTCAAATTCAAGACAACTGAGCCGGCAGAAATTTCATAACGAACTCGCGTGTGTATTCACTGCCGCATTACGCAAGCAAAAATGCAGACTGAAATCAATTAACAACAACTAACGGATGGCGGCATTTTGGCCAATCGAAACGGCGCAAATCATTGGTATTGTTTCCTATCCAATCAGAAAAAAAGTCCAGATTATGGCTTTTTTACATGTGATCCAACAAACAAATGTATCATATCCTCTTCCCATGAGAGACATAAAGGGCTATTAGGGAGAGGGCATGATCTCAGGCTAAACTTCAGCTGGCTGGATAGACTTCTTCCATCAAGAATCTAAAGTAAAGGTAAGCGTCTTATTTACCGACAACAGATAAAACGGTAAATGACTAATTGTTTTTGTTGTGCGTCAAACGTTTTTAAGCAGCCTGATTATTACAATAATTTATGCACCGCGGTGAAATTCACTCTGAAATTGCGGAAAGAACTTAAAATTCTACGTTGCCTTTCTTGTACATGTTTTGTATCTCGAGGTAGTAATATTTATTTTCATTACTTAGAGAGCTTGGATAAACTTCTGATCTAGAGAATTCTATTAAAAACATTGTTTACTGTTCAGTGCAGGTAGTTACAAAACGACGGCGCCCGCCAGTTAATCGTGGTAACCAGTAACATGCATGATAATCCGTGTTACTATATCTCTTTCGATTCAAAAGTACTTAAGAGCGGCAGTCTGTAAATATCGACCAGGGGTGGGAAAAATAAAAATTTCGAAAATTCCAAAAAAAATTCGGTGGACTACGCTAGGTACCTTAGTAATGAAAATATAAATTTTACTTTCATCGGTTAAATATTTTGGCAATACAGCGAGTGTAAAGATTGACCGCTTCACGGCCTCCACCGGGCCGCTTTTTCGGGGAGCGCGACAGGGTGAAAAAAAGCTCGATTTTAGTCATTCTCGACCCCAGTGCTTACGGGTTTGGGAATGTGCCCGTAAGCTCTGGGAAACTCTGCGCCGGAGTAGCCAAAATCTGGCTATTTAGGCCTCACAGCGCATGCTCTTGGAAAATACCGTTAAACGTTCCCAATCACAGATTGAGACTTGAAGTTTGCGTATGCTTGACAGTTGATTAATATTTCTGTGGACTACTTCGCGAGGTGGTAAGTGAAACCCGAATGGCTTGTTAAAATAAACTTATGGAAATTCCAATAAAACTTTCCAAAATATGAATTTAGCGTCCTTTTATTTATGTTTGTTCATGAACATTAACACTTCAGCGAAGCTGCTTTGAAATGTGATATCGTGGGAAAAGAAGAGAACTATAAATATCTAGTCGCATTGTACACGTATCACTTTTAGTTTTTCTGTTTTTTTTTCTTGCAAGTCTGTTTTTGGGCAATTTACGACAAGAAGCTGAAGTTTTCATTCATACTCGGCTACTTCGTGTGAACAAGATAACGTGGAAGTCGAAGAAAAATCAGCAATGTGTCACGCTTCTTAACTTATAGCTGGCAAAGTTGCCGGTGTATTTTTATTTTATTTTTTTGCATTCAAATCTTTTTCTGGTTCATGGTTCAATTTTCGATATGTAGCTAAGCTATTTTATTTGAAAATTGGAAAATCCAGTAATTCTGATCTGCCTAATTAGTCGTTCAAATGTTGTTTTCAAGAATCGGCCGGCCGTGTTTACTTCAGCATGTCTAGGGAAAAAAACCCGCTCACACGCCAGACACGCCGCACGTTCAACCGCTCTCGTTCAAACTTGAATAGACCAATCAGAAACACTTTTATTGTTTTTTGCTGAAACCAATCAGAGACAAATCTTGCTCCAGGGTTCCCCAGAGCTCTTGATCCCTTCCTCTACATGCGCAGAAGAGCTCTGGGTCGAGATTGGATTTTAGTCTAATTCAAACATCATTCAATTCAAAATGCTTCTCATCGTATTAAAGGGATTTCAAAATACATTTTGAGTGGTAATATGCTTCAATTGAGTGCAACCAGAATATTTTACGGATTTTAAGGTACTTGAATAATTTTGAGGATTTCACCCGAGCAAAATTTTGTCGAAATTCGAAGGCCTAAAATTCAACCCGATACATCGTTTTAAGAAGAAATAGATATCTGACATTAAAAAGCAATCTTTAAGCTTTCGAAATATGGGTTCAAAACTTTGGGCCACATGTGAAATGAATTTTTGGGAAAGCGAAATTCAGGGAGCACTCGATTTATGCACCTAATTCAATTATAAGGCTGCTCCTATGAACCATGTTTCATAGCCGGGAGTGCACTATGGTAAACCCCTTTGTAGTGGGAAGTTTAATCTTGTTCACGTTCATTGAAATAATGGAGACAATTTGTGAAAAGGCGTTCAAGGGAGCTTTCAAGTCAAATGGCTGCTAAAATTCTTAAGCATGAGCAAGCTGAAAAATTTCATTTTTAAAATGTCATGGTAAAAAATTAGAAGCCTCTTCTTTTTTAACAAAGGCCTGTCTGATTAAGCTGTGTTTTTGCATGGGACAGAATGCTGATTATTTCAATAATGCAAATCAACACTATTCTTTTTTTATTCAAAGTTATTTATTGTATTGTTGTTCAACAAACGACTTGAACTTGATTTTTTTTAACTGCATCCAAAATTCCCACGTGCACGAGCCAAGCAAACTCATTGAAAATTTGCAGCATTTGCATATTACCACAAAGAAAAACCTAACCTCAAATTACTGTCTTGAATTAATAAAAAGAGTAGGATTCAGTGTTTGAACTACATTGTCTTAACGTTCTGACATAGCATAGAATTGTCAGCAGTGTTTGCTTTCTACGTTTCTAGGCTCATTGCGGGCACATAATTTACTAGACTTGCTACAATAATGCACCACAGGTTATGAAACATGGATCATGCATCATTTTTCTCTAAACCAACCTTAATTGAAATAGGAGTATACTGACGAGTTTTATAAAGTTAGATAGACTGGTTAGTTGCTCTTGGTGACAAAGTAAGCGAGTAAAGGACGCTACCAGTGTTTACATGCATACGGTGAATTGAAACCCTTTCCCCTCTCCCAAACCTCTGGGGCATAGCGGGGATTTAATGCAGCCAATGCCTGGATATACACATATTTTTAAAACAATGTGCTGGCCCTGGGTGCAGTAGAATTAACAACATTCCTACTTGACCCAGCTCATGAGCAGGGATTTAACAGCACATAATTTATCCATTTTTGGAAGCAGGGACAGCGAGTGGGATTTAACATGAGTGACTTAGGAGAAGCCCTAATGTTTCCCCCAGGAAGGGGGGGGGGGGTTGTGCCATATATGGGCCATATAGGTATGTTCCACTCTGAAGGGTATGATTTTCAAGCAGTTTACTCTGGGATAGGATATAAAGAGAGTTTGAGTTCCAGGACACTGATCAATTGGTTGAAGATTTTACCCTATACTAGGCAAACCGGGAATTGTCACTCAAAATTAAAATCAAATGCAAGGAGTTGCTGTTACTCAACAAAAGATAACCAAGAATGAAGTTGATCGTCAGGACTGGACAATATTAGCAAAGAAACCAAGTACCCACTCCTAAAATGCACTGCAAAACAAAGGTAAACCTTGGAACAGATGGAAGCACTGTCAACAATTACAAAGTTCAGTTAGGGGATGATATTTCTCATGAATTTGATAAAATGAAGTTGAGAGTTTCTATTAACAGGTCCATTTGTTTGAAAATAAAATAAATAAATACAGAGTACCAGACAGAAGACAGTGGTTTAAATCAAGCCTAGAACTACAACCACCAATTCCCCACCATAAGATGCTTTTAACAAACTACTTTGCCTGGGAAGTGGAAAAATTAGTGGTGTTTTAACACCAGGCTAATGTTAAATTCCCCACTAAGTCCCAGGGATCAGGAGGCCGGGGTTTCAATTCACTGATGCATTATAAGACCAGATGTTGAGAGGGTATTGAAAGTAAAATACAGTGTACATACATGTACATATGCAGGCTTGATAGTTCGGTTTAAAATTATCCTGTTGGTGTCTTGTTTTAAGAGTGTTTCCCCCCCCTCCAAAACCCCCTCCACCCCCAACCCCCGGGACTTTCCTAACTTATAACTTAACTTTCAGCTGGGCCCAGTTGCTCGAAGCATGGTTAGCGTTAACCAGCGTTTAATACCTTGACAACATATTGGTTTTGATACTGCTTAACCAATGGTTAAAGCTAACCATGCTTTGAGCAACTCAGCCCAGAACGTGTACAAAAAATGTACAGGGGTTGAACAAATATATGTGGCCTCATAAAGAGTGAACTTCTCCACGATCGGTCTTTTACGAGGTCGTAGTACGCTTAACAACTCTCAGTATACTTATATACATCTTACTGAAGAACCGAAATAACTACAAAACAGCTCATTTGTAACAAATTTTCTTAACCAACCTCACTTCAACAAGATTGCCAAATTATAAGGGAGGAAATTGATTCGAATAAATACACTGATCATTTTTGTGGTTCATTCCCTGACATTTATTATATGCTATATGGATTCTGTGAGATATAAACTACTTTTGAGCGAAGCTAAAACTTTTCTCATGCTTTTTATCCAGACTAATCAAAACTGTTGATTAAATTGTGATGAATCCTGCTGTTACAGTTCACTGATTTTATTTTCTGTTTCTTTACAACAACATTAGAAACTAACAGTACCCACATAGTAGGAACATGGATGGGTTTTGGTGGTACTTTTTTTCATATAACATAGGAGGTTAATAAGTGTGACGTCACTGATCCGACCCTCCCCCCTTTGTTTACCAAGTACAGTGTAAACATGTAGATAAAATGCACTTATTAGGTTCTATGCACAGCCACTTTCTTTCTTGAAATAATAAATCTATGCATGCATTTTTTGCCACAAAATTCTTCAACAGCAACTTTCTACTGGAGGAAATTTATGCTCACTTGCAAATATGCTAGAGCTACTCTGAGGTCCTAGAAGATGATTTTGTGACTTATAAATTCCAAAAACCACTCACCTTTCACGAGTTCGTGAGTGTTAAAAAACATAATTGGAAACACTGTAAAACCAATCATTTATTAGTGTCACCTCTTGCTGATGTAGAACAACTGTTGAACAACCGCATCCACCGTGGTCACTGAAGCATGAACATGGAAACTCCAACATTTTCAAAGCGTACCCGGGATGGTAGACCAAACTCTGACACAGGCTCAAGGAAACATGCAAAAACGGTGCTTGCCTTGGTATTTTTTGAACATTTTAAATAGACTGGTATTCTATAGTTCTATAAACTTTTGTAAATGTTTGCAATTTCTCCTGTAACAAGACGGCGAAGACAGGCTAAGGAGTCCGCCATTTGGACATTGAGCCCCAGTTTTCCTTGGTTAAGTCACCAGAGAGTCGTTCCCAGACTGCTGAATATTTGAAGCACCATTTACAAAAACGAAGGCACCATAAACAAAATTGGAGGCACCATTTACGAAAACAGAGGCACCATTTATGAAAAAGAAGGCACCATAAACAAAATTGGAGCCACCATTTACGAAAGTAACAATAGCTGAATTTTGGCGGTAATGGCACCCCATAGTTTATGACTCCCTCCTGGGTTCAAGGAAAGCCTGATTAATGGTGTTGCAAGTTCCTGGTTGTTACATTATCCTCAAGTTCTTCGATGTGGATGTGATTGATGACATTGGCCCAGTTGGATTGGGATCCACTTAGACGTTTAACCTCATTCCACCACAGCTTTGGATTTTCATCCTTCATCTGCTCCACTTTGACCTTATAAAAGGAGGCTTTTTTGATTTTTTTTTTTTTTTTTTCTGACTCGTCGTCCGTGTTATTGATAATACATTATAGGCAACTGCCGATCAGAGAGCCTGTAGTATTATTTGATTGTCTAGCTATTGTTGTTAGACAGCATCGTACACATCAGGCGGTAGTAAACACTCATATTAGTGGTCCTTAGAAATTGAGAAATTTACATATGAAAAAAAAAAAATTATTTACACCTTATGTGAGATGAGTGTCTTCTTATTATGCATTGTAGAACCGAAATGTGTACATACACCTAATTGAAAAAAAAGTTGTCGCTCGAAAATATAAACCACGAACGATGGGACCTAATAGATTTATCGGTAGAACTTTATTAGCTTTTGCAAATTTAAAGTTCTTTTCAGAAATGTTTAAATTATCGAACCTTTGGCGACGATGCATTCCAAAAAAACGTTAAATGGTTTCCAGTTTTCAAGGCGATAATTCTCACAACTTCACCTGTGCTGGACACATAAGAGATGTTCACAGTTAAAGAGCGTAGCCATTTCGCTGACGCACACTTGAAAATCATAAGACGGGACCTGAAAGCTTTCTTGGAAGACCAAAAAGAAACTGAAAAGACAATGGCATGCCTTAAACAAAGTACTCTATAGGGATAATTGCATATTAAGCACGAGCATCTCGTGACAATGTAAACTTTTGTTGAAAGAACTTTGAATTTGCTTCACTAATAAACAAATACCCCTAAATCCTTGAAGCCTCATCGTTCATGGTTTATACTTTTTAGAGTCAACATTGTTTTTTGCAATCAGGTGTAACTGAACTTGAGTAAATTGTCCACAGTGGCCCTATGTTTATCACGCATGTATGGATACAAATCGTTTGCCGTCTATATGCAACTGAAGACGCAAATTTGGTTGTGAGTCTTTGGTACCTTGAAACTCTGAAAGCGCTGAAAATGAATTATAGTTTTATGCCATTATTTCTGGAATATAAGCTAACCACCTGGCTGGGTTTTCAAAGCAGGATACATCGATTACGTTAACATGAACGCTTACGAAGCAAATTTCTGTAAATTCTTTTGCGTACATTTTGTTATTTGCGCGCTCTAAAACACAAAATCAAAATTGATAAGGAACATGTTTTAAATAAAAGAAACATGAACCCTCACCATTTTCAGATTAGGCTTTTTTGATGCTTCCAGAGATAAAAAAAACTGCTAGTGATACGTATTTTTTTTCCGATTTTATAAATTTTGGTTACTATTATTTTGTTGTTGTTGTTGTTTTTGCAAGGCAAAGACAAAGCTGTATATATCACTAAATAGTTTCTAGTATTTCATACTACACCATCCCAATAAATGTACATTAGCTATGCTTTGTACTTGGATGTTTATTCGAACGCTTAATCAACATTGTAAAACTGACAAACAAATTAATAATTAAAAATAATGCTCGCATCTTGCGGCGTGGGCTTAAAGAAGGATGCATAAGTTAATTAACGTTTGTTATGGTCTTACTCTGTGATTCGTTTATTTCATCGAATCGGCGCGGAGGTTGGCAAAACCTTGGATAATCAAAGGCTAAGCTAAGGCACTCATTTCTTTATTCCCCTCGATTTTTAAACATGATCTGCACTCTAATCTGTCAGTGGATAATTCTTGCGTATGTTGGCATAACCTATTTTGTAAATGGAGGTAAGAATGAAAAAGCTGAAATGCGTGCTAGTTTAACATATGTAACCTGATTGTCTGTGCAGCTAGGTTTTATATTTCGTGTCACCTGTATTTATATTTTTTTTACATCGAACCGAGAATCATGCAAAGGGGGCTAGACTTCAGTCGTTGTTAACCAGGTTTTGTTGTTCCTTTTTTGTTTTTTGTTTGTTTGTTTGTTTTAGTTCGATAGATTAGATCAAATTCCATAGTTTTATAGTTATTTTATTCAATAAATGCTTAAAAACTTATAACATAGAGCGTGTGCTTCCCTATATTAAGTCAAAACAAAATCTTTATTACGCAAGCTCGTGCGAAAATATATATATATATATTTTTCCTGATGACCTGTTCAGCTGTGTTCTTTGGTCTCTTTTCCTAAGTACTTAGTACCCAAAAATGGACGGCAACGATGAAAAACTTTCTAGAATTTTGGAATTTAGCTTCTAGCCACTCAAATCAACAGCAAAGCGGTAAAGATGTTTCGCAAATAATAAAGCCTGAATCGTTGAAAAGTCTGCCTTAAAGACTGACATTCAGCTGGAAAAATGATCTGTGTCGGGAAATATCCAGTTTGCATAGTGTCCTCCGTTTTTAACGTTTTCTTTTTTTATCCTTTACATAACAAGTTAATTATCGAGTAAGCTCAACAGCGAAAAATTATGCACTTTTGTTATCGCCGAACAATCCGACTGCAGCATGAAAATTCAAGAAGAAAAAAATTATTACTCACAAAAACAACCGATGCCAGGTCTTCTCAACTAGAAGCCGTAACTACCAGCAAATTTTGTTCTTATATTGATATAAAGTAGAATGACAGTCCTATAGTCCGAGCAAAACATAAACATCTTTTCAGCGAATTTAAACCATACTCCATGACTTCTTACAAAGTTAACGTGTGAGACACAGTATTTTAACTTTAGGTGGACTTCATGATCAAGACTTTGTTATCTGTGTTTCTGCTTAGATTCCATTGATCGGAAATAAAATGAAGAGATAAAATGCACGTTGACAACGAGAAAAAAAATACGCTAAATTAACGCGAGTTTTTCAAAAGTTAGGTTAACATGCATTAAATTAACGCGATTTTTCGATGAGCATCTCACTTTATTCATCACAAATTTGCTGCTCTTACAAAATCTCAGCATACATACTGTATATCTCAAGGAGAAAAAGAAGCATTTACAGTCATTGTTAGTTATATTAATGTTCAGGTTATTGCGCTGTAAATGGATCTAGCGAAGAAACATTAGGGACCTGCACTGCATGTTCTAGTTCACAAGGACAAAACTGTTACACAACTTCTCCTGATCGTCTTGCAAGACTTCGCTTTTCCAGTCTTATTTCAAGACTCGTTCTGGCTAGTCTAAAGCAGCATCCTTTAGCTTACCTTGCGGAATACAATGAAAGATCAGCAAAATTGCAACGTTGTCAACAGCTGTGTTATTCTTTTTTTTCCGGGATAGCGTCGATTGTGGGTCGTTTATATGGAAATGTCTTGAATGAAATTTAATCCTTTTTTGGATACATCGTTTCTTTCTTGACGAAAAATCCTAATTAATGATCCGGATTTTTTTAAATCTGACTTTTGATTTTAGCAAAGAAGCGCACTCTTAGATATATTTTTTTCCTTGTTTTGTTTTTGTTATCTTGTTGTGTTGTTAAAAAATTATGTCTTGTTACGTCACTAGTTGATCTCTAAATCTTGCTGCCAATGATGTGAAGTCATTTTCCCTTCAGTTCAGGCGTATAGTCGACTCTGCGGGACCCGTTAACTCATAGAAAAGGGCATCTAGACCACGATCCATACGCAAAACCGGCACGGTTGATCAGCTGCAAACAAGAATTTTGAAAACAGAACAATTTACTTACCCAGCCTACATTTCGTTGTCGAGTTTCAGTATTCGTTGCTTCTACATCATATAAAAAGTTGGAAAGCAATTTAATCAATATTTCGCTTTAGACAATGGGAAATCGCAAAGTACAGTAAGACAACATCTGTGTGAATTTCTGATGTAGAAAGTTTCAAGGAAAACTTAAGAGCAATTCTCTGTAAGAATCAAGCAAAGTGGGAAATGAAAAATTTTGACCTCCCCTCAAATTTTGCATGCAATTAGATATTGTGGGGGGATGTCTAAAAATGCACTTTGTTTGGGTTGCTACTTTATTGTTGTCATGGTAACACCAACTGTTTGTTGGTGGCAAAATATCTAATATTTAACTAAGAAACTGTTGTAAAAAGTGCAAAATGTGTAGCTCTGTTTCTCAAGTCCATTAAAACGCTACAACCCAAGACTTTAAGTAGATATAATACCATCATTCTAGTTTACATTTGTGTATATTGCTCTTTATTATATCAAATTTGCGTGTCATAAACGGTTAATCAACTACATAGAGTTTCGGCCATTTCAGTTGATGGCTAAAATATGGTTATCCTTTCCCTGAATTTCTCCAAAAGTACGGCAGTTCCAGAGCTAAAACTAAGCAGACAGTTTACACACATATCCTAGTTACTAAGTCTGTAAAAATCTCTGCGGGGCGGGCTCTTCTGTTTGCAAAGGCAATTAACGAACAAACGCCAAATTTCAGTTTTTGTATATTTCATCGCAGTTGACAATCTATCTACTAGCCAACAAAATTTCTAAAACACTGAAACTACCTTCATTATCAAAGAATATTATGTACTGAGTCATTTTATGATAAAAGAATTGTTACTGGCTTTCAGTTTTCTAAACAATATCGATCAAAATAAGGCTTACTTTACGGTTTTCTCTACTTCACCTCTTGAAGCGTAGCATTTGCATTCAACGAACACTCGGTTTCTCGAACCATTCTCATGTGTCTGGTTGTGCTGTTTCCCATTGTAAACCATTGTAAGTCTCCTCAGTCACTTACAGCAAGTTATAAAGTGATACAGAAGCCGATAAAGAAGTCATACACAAGTCCTTGGCAAGCCAAGCCACATCTTGTAAACACGCACGCTTCCACTTTGCATTTACGTGGTGTTTCTTCATTAGATGCCATCAGTCGCTCCAGAGAGAGTTAAACCTCATTAGGTTTTAGTCATTAAGCCCACAATAGGAATTGCAAACGTATTTGATAAAATCCGAAACTTCAAGTCGAAAACCGAGCTTAGAAAGCTGAAAAAGACACTCGTTGACATCTCTGTGAACATGCAACCTCTCCTGGTCAGCGGTGTTAATCAATGCAACATAAACAATTTCCGGTAGAAATAAAATCCTTTTCCCTTCGCCTCCTGGAGATAATGGGAAAAAGGACCGCCTGATCGAAGGTTACATCCCTACCTTGCTCAGAGAGTGAAACCAAATTTTGCTTTCTTAGTGAAAGTAATCGTGGTGTTTGTACCTATCTGCAAACTTACGGGCTCAGTAAATGTTGGAAAGGTATTACCGATGAAGTTGACTTCCTACTCTGACGTGCCGGTAATAAAGTTCGTTTTATTTTCTTCACTCTTCTGTAAAGTACTAGGGGGGACAACAAAAATTTGAACAAGGAAATTTAGGGAACATAGACTAGAAGTTATTTGAGAGACTGTAATTTCTCAGCTTGTGTATTGCTAGCAACACTAATTTTGTCTCCACTCTCCGTTAGAGGTTTCAACTCCCAGTAGATGGCTATTCCTTTTTAGTCACTATTTGGCTTGTAAATTGTTCACAAAGAATTTTGCAAAATGACACTTTACTTGGACGGCTTGTCTTCTTGCGGTACGTGTTGTTGGGACACTTTGCAGGTACATTCTCACCTTTTCCTCGTTTTCCTTCATTTGAATGCTGACTCCTCTACTTTCTCTGAAGTTAGGATATGTAGCTAAGCCTGCACGGAGTTTCTATTGGATCACGCTTGCATAAATTCCACCCCCCGCTTCAATCCCTTTTACGCCGGCCACACATGCGAAATATAGCTAGAATAAGAGTATAAAAGAATGTATAAGAGCAATATAGTTTCAGCGCAATGTGTACTGAGATTGATAATTTAACATCAGTTGTAATAAAATAATTCACCTAATACCGAATAACGAAAGCTAGAGACTTGAAGTACAGGTATACGTTTAAAGTACTTTGTTGTAGCCAGAACCCAGGGACAGTCAGTCGTGTCAGGAGACAACAGGGAGACAACAAATTCTGAGGCTACTTGCGTCGACAAGTGTAAAATCGAAAACTCCTAAAGAAGGTACGGAAGCCCTTACAAAACAATATGCTCCTCATGTTATCATGATATTCAAGGGCCAGGAAAAAGTGACCTGCCTTGCTTTTAGCTAAAAAAAATTCCACAGTAAACTAGCTTGAGAGTGTATGTATGTACGAATCCGAAAGCCGATTTCTGTAAAAAAAAAAAAGCTTTCTTCTATATTAAAATATATTTAAATATCTCAAGTCCATGTTCCCAACATTCCGTTGTTCCAGATTTTCTAATTACTGTATTTCAAAGTACAAGTTTCAAATTCTATGGTGAGCGGCCATAGGAGTTACTTAAGGGTTTCCCCCCTAGTATTTAACAGAAGAGTGCAGAAAATAAAATGAACATACATGCACGGCAGACGGTAGGAAGTCAGCATGCAACTCCATTGGTAATACCTTTTCGAAATTTGCGAAGCCCGTAAGTTTGCAAATAAGTAGAAAAATTGCGATTACATTCACTGAGAAGGAAAAATTTCGTCTGACCCTCCATGCAACCTTCGATCAGGCGATCCTTTTTCCCCATCATCTCCTGGAAGTGAGGGGAAAACAATGTTACCGGAAATGACCGGAAATTTCCGGAAATTGTTTATGTTGCGCGATTAACACCGCTGACCAGGACGGGTTGCATGTTCACTGAATGTTAAAGAGTGACCACTAGTTCAGCTTTCTGAGCTTCTCGACTCGAGATTTCGGATTTTAATACGTAGATAATTCCAATGCTTGGCTTAATGACTAAAACCTAATGAGGTTTAACTCTCTCTGGAGCGATTGATGGCATCTAATGAAGAAACACCACGTAAATGCAAAGTGGAAGCGTGCGTGTTTACAAGATGTGGCTTGGCTTGCCAAGGACTTGTGTATGACTTCTTTATCGGCTTCTGTATCACTTTATAACTTGCTGTAAGTGACTGAGGAGACTTACAATGGTTTACAATGGGAAACAGCACAACCGGACACATGAGAATGGTTCGAGAAACCGAGTGTTCGTTGAATGTAAATGCTACGCTTCAAGCGGTGAAGTAGAGAAAACCGTAAAGTAAGCCTTATTTTGATCGATATTGTTTAGAAAACTGAAAGCCAGTAACAATTCTTTTATCATAAAATGACTCAGTACATAATATTCTTTGATAATGAAGGTAGTTTCAGTGTTTTAGAAATTTTGTTGGCTAGTAGATAGATTGTCAACTGCGATGAAATATACAAAAACTGCAATTTGGCGTTTGTTCGTTAATTGCCTTTGCAAACAGAAGAGCCCGCCCCGCAGAGATTTTTACAGACTTAGTAACTAGGATATGTGTGTAAACTGCCTGCTTAGTTTTAGCTCTGGAACTGCCGTACTTTTGGAGAAATTCAGGGAAAGGATAACCATATTTTAGCCATCAACTGAAATGGCCGAAACTCTATGTAGTTGATTAACCGTTTATGACACGCAAATTTGATATAATAAAGAGCAATATACACAAATGTAAACTAGAATGATGGTATTATATCTACTTAAAGTCTTGGGTTGTAGCGTTTTAATGGACTTGAGAAACAGAGCTACACATTTTGCACTTTTTACAACAGTTTCTTAGTTAAATATTAGATATTTTGCCACCAACAAACAGTTGGTGTTACCATGACAACAATAAAGTAGCAACCCAAACAAAGTGCATTTTTAGACATCCCCCCACAATATCTAATTGCATGCAAAATTTGAGGGGAGGTCAAAATTTTTCATTTCCCACTTTGCTTGATTCTTACAGAGAATTGCTCTTAAACGTGTAACTATCAAACAGCAAAAAAAAAAAAAAAAAAAAAATCACGCATTGTTTTACAAAGTCAAAATGAAATTTCTGAATGGAAGCCTTTGTTACTATCTTTCTATTTGAACAAGACTTAAATTCTGGTAAAAAAAAATCAGCCGCTGCATGTAATAAAGAAGTTACCTCTGATGATGACAAATGCCAGTTTCGTCCTTTTTTTTTTTTTTTAAAACTTTCACATATCATTCAGTAAATTTTATTGCCATAACTCTCATCAAACCATCCGTCTTTTATGCCAATGTCTGCATGCCTCCAAATTTAGGGCTATCACTGACTGCCAGCACCCAATTACTGTGGGTACATATTTGTGACAACTTCGCAGATGCACCCACGTCGTTACTGCAGCAGTTGTTCATAATGAAAGAGTACAGACGATCTTGAACAACTTCAGCTTGCGAAAAGTAAATGAAGTCCTTCATAATGATTACAATTAGCTGCGATCTCCGTCCCGCAATCCGAAATTACGGATCGACTCAACAAAACACGCCCGCGCACAGTTTGATGTTCAATAGTCTTCTACTCCCATTAAACTGACCTGGAACGTGTTATATTTTATTTCAATGCACATTCGCGTGAGTATGTGTGTCTTCAGAATAGTGGGTCTATACGTTTTTCTCCTATATTTCTAACTAATGATTTCATTGAAGCCGACGTGTGTATAATTACCTCCTATTTATTATTGTTGTTGTTGTTTTTTGTTGTTTTGTTTGTTTGCTTGTTTTTTGCCATTGGAAATAAAAAAAATACGACAGCCCGAAACCGTCTGCACTATGTCCGAATAAATTCACAAAAGGAAAACGTAAACTGGTGGATTCAGCCCAATACAAGTTTGATAATTTACAAGAAAGCCAATTTATGTTACTATGTTTTTTCTAGATGAAAGTTGTCGGGCCGTTCGCTTTCAAGAGCGAATAGAAAGCAAGGTTTTAACCAATTACGTCTTCAAAAGCTACCAGGGAATTAACGAGGAGATGTGCGAGATAAATTGCTTTTTAGAACCGGGGTGCGTGTCCTATAATCACGGTACAATGGACGATGGACTGTTTCTGTGTGAGCTCAGTGCCAGAGAGCACATGGAAGTGCCTTCGAGTGAACTGGTGACAAAAGACGGGTTTATATATCGTGCAATATCAATAGTAAGTGGCAGATTATGCTCCTATTATTCATCAATGAGGAACCTGCTCCCTTGAAATTATTTTTGTCTCTCTTTTTTAGTATCATATTTAGAAAAAAAAAAAAAATCGAAAGCGTTGACATCGATACAGCTTGCAATCTATTTTTTTTCCTTTCTTTTCTTTTCTTTTTGCAGAATTTTTGTGCTAGTAATCCATGCTCAAACAACTCAACTTGTCAAACAGGATTTGGCAAGCGAGGATTTCGCTGTTTGTGCTCTCACGGTTACCTTGGCGACAATTGTGAATTGGGTAAATGAGTATAAAACAAATAAATCAATGAATGAATGAATGAATGAATGAACGAATGGAAAAACAAAGAGATAACGAGACAGGAACATTTATACATTTATATATACATTTATACTGCCCATGTCTACTGATCAAATAAACTGAAAGTACTAACCTTTTTGAATGCAATTGCAGAAGTAATGTATAGTTTTCTCCTTTGTTTAAAGATAATGATGAGTGCAGATCGTCTGAACATAATAACTGTTCATCTAACGCTGACTGTTCTAATTTACCTGGCTCTTTTAAATGCGATTGCAAATCTGGATACACCGGAGATGGTGTGGATTGTGCCGGTAGGATTTTTGAATCTTAGTTAGGAGTTCCCCTTAGTGCAATTTTACATAATCACCTTCTTACACTTAACTCTGATACCACTTGACAGAACTGGCTGACTGCATGGATGTTTTAAATGTGACTGGGATATACCACATTACGAATCACGGACCGGAATCATTTCCAGTTTATTGCGATCAGTCTGCTGATGGAGGAGGTATTAGACTGTAGCTTAATTGTTCAATATAATATATAGATTAAGACAGGGCTAAAAGCGAAGCTCTCATTAATGAAATTGTTTATTAAATCAAAAAATAATCTTGTATTCCACAAATCAGTAAACTTTAGAGTACATTCAAATGACTTTTGAGGGAAAGGCTAAGTGATTTTAATTTAGAGAAAAATAATTTGCAAACAGTCCAGCCTCATAATTGTGCACCCAAGAACTGGCAATCATCTTCCATCACATTTAAGAGCCATATTGGCTAGTGAGCACAGTAGATTAGGCCTGGAAAACAAATTCTTGGGAAACAAGCCAGGCCGAATTATTTGCGTTCGACAATTTTGCTTCACAAAATCTGGGGGCGTGTAAACCAGGGTATTATACTTTTTATGCATCACATCTGAGGTGAAACAGTTTTATGAGGCCCTGTGTTTATCACACAGACCTCGGACAAAAGTATTTCACAATTTTGAAATACAAATTGCACTCATTCAATATTCAGGACGATTAACGCAGGCGTGGACTTTTAGCGAAACCGCTAAAAATAATCCAAAATCACCCATACGGTTAGCCGGTTGCGAGCTGTGGAGTGTTTGAATGAACATTTATTAATAGAGTTACGCTTCAGCGTAATGAGGAGTTTTTTTTTATTTAGCGGTTTTATAACGATGTGCAATCTTCAAAAGCGTTTGTATGCGTGGCATTTTGAGTACTCCTGCAAGCGATGTTCATGAACGACTGAAAACAAACGGCACAGCGATCAAAATTGCAAGAGAGACTACTGACAATCCATTTAATATATATATATATATATATATATATATATATATATATATATATATAATTCGGTGAATCATATACAGAGGCTGACTGAGACAAAAATTTTCATTCACGAAGATAAGTATTAAAGTACCTCTAAAAATCTTGAGCCTTCAAGCTTGAAACTTAACTTTATGTTTTAAGCCGGCTTCCCGGTGTTTTCTTTTTTCAAAGATGAACTCGAACCAAGAAAGTCGCTCAAAGCTTTATTTTACAGCCAAAATTTTAACGAAATATTCTTTGGAACGTTTTCTTTCTATTTGAGGAGAAAATATCTAAAGGCTTTTTAAAGTTATGTAAGCTTATATCAAACCTGATACTCGGTCAGATCATTTTCTCAAATCTTACAAACGTGCATAAACTAAATGCAGCATAAACTACGCTCGACTTCATTATATAAGATATTTAAAACAAACATCAAATACAATAATTATATCATTATTCAGGCTTACCATTCGAGATGCAGATCCTGGAATCCTCTCAGGTAAGGCCAGAATCGCTTCAGACTTTTTTAACCCTCTTACGCATCAATCAAGAGCGTAAAAATTCGACGTAGAGCGTGACCAACGCGTGACCATGGTGATAAAAGTTAAAAGCAGCTGTCTTCCCTGCCTACAATAGCTGGCTGAATTTTCGCGTCCGAGGTCAGTTTGAAATCAAACTTTTAATTGCATGTGCGACACTTAAACACAACATATTTCATATGAGTTAAAAAATAAGTAAATGAAATTGAGCCTGCGATCAGTTGAAAACTAGTAACTGGTCAACGGATAATTTCAAAAAATACTCGACCTCGATGAGTGGACACCTGAGCCCGCCATACGGTCAGCGGATACACTGTTTTGACGGCTGTCAATTGATCACAACATTGATGTGCAATACGTGCGCAATAACAGTTTTCCTGTGCTCCCAAACTAGCTAGAAAGTGTGAGATTGAACATTAGTATGCCTGTGGTGTGGACGGACGGTCGTTTGGTCAGTGTACGGTCACGTGATTGCCAATTTTTTTGAAATGGGTAGATTTACTTACCAAATGTAAAAAGAACATAATAAGGCGTGCCCAAACCATACACCAGATGGCTTTCGATCGTTGACGTAAAAAGCGTCCATGGCTTAAACAAAAGAATTAGAAATTTAAGCGATAAAATCCTTTCTTAGAGTTAAGGTAATTACATCATCTGGCCCATAGAACAAGGATTGTGATTTGCTATTCAAATCAGGAGACCATGTGCTTTTCACTTTCACGGATATATCAGATACGCCATTTTGAATCTGAACACGCGACTTATTGAAGATACAAAATTTGTCATCAAATCGTTTCTATATCGTTCTGAAATGTCAGCAAAACTGCAAAGAACAAATATACCATACTCTGAGGTGTTGGAATTAGTTTTACAAGACGATGGAGAGGGGTTAAGTGATCTTGAATATGGAGACTTTTCGAGGATGAAGAAGCACTGATCAACGAAGGAGTTGATCCTGATTTGCATCTTGCAGAACAAAGGTAACTTTCGCTTTTATCTTCTAATTTGGACTATCAAATGCAATTTTCTGCTTTATTTCTCTTATTTATGAGTCATAAATAGTTTTCATTACGCGAAAATGCCATATTTTTAATAGTAGAGCATTACGCATGTAGCTTGAAGTGAAGTAAAAAATGCATTCCATTTTATTTTAGCAAGGGTATTTAATTCCTGGAAGGTCAATCTTCAAACGTGGGTTGAAATTAATGCTTTGATTCATTTCTTCAGGGTTTTGCCATCATTGATATCTTGAGAAAATATTTAGAAATCTGCTAGACTTGTGTCAAATAAAGAATTGCTGATGGTATATACAGTGTAAAATCACCCAGAGGAAATTATATCTCCTATTTTCTTTACCGTTAGTGCTGACAGAGAAGTAACTGACGAAATTAATGAGCCTGCCGAAGAACCACAAAGAAAAAGAAAAAAGGCCTAAACTGCTAGACAACAGGCCAGACCAGCAGCCATGACAACTGGCTCATGGAAGACAGAAGCCGACATTGATACACCACCAGCAGCAATAAAATTAGGTTTACTCCAAATCGTAACCAGGGATTTCAGTTGCCAATTGCTAGTCAAAAATGGTCACCTGGAGACCTTTTCCTGCTATCCTTTCCGCTGAAAAATATTTCTGTCAATGTCGAAAAATATCAACTCCTACGCTGAGCAGCTGAAAACAAAGTTCAACTCATTTAAATGGTTTCCGCTCATAGCCAAAGAATCTTTGGCTTTCTCGTCACTAATTTTCTTAATGGGTATGGTTGAGGAACAAGTGATCAGAGATTACTAGAATCAAAGTAATTTCTTCGGTCAAGATTTCGTGAGGAACTCAGGTACATGCATGACACTACATAGCAGCAGCTGCCCTTCATATTTGCAAAATTGAAGAGGACGCAGCAAATGAGCGCAAGAAGAAAGCTGGCCAGCAATATGACCCCTTATTAAAAGTGAAATCTCTCCTTGATGATCTTCAACTGTCCTGTAGTTCATATGATGTCCCAGGTCAAAAACTGTCAATTGATGAGAAGATGGTTGCTTCGAAAGGGAGATTCTGCATGAAGCAGTTTATAAAAGACAAACCAGTTCGATGGGGCTTCAAGTTTTTGGTTTTAGCATGCCTAGAAACTGGTTACACATACAAATGTGAAGGTTACACTGGGAAGAGACTAACAAAAACAAACAATGACCTGGGATATGATGTTGTCATGAATTTGATGAGGGGAATGTTTCGACAGGGATAACATTTGTTTGTAGACAGTTTTTACAGTAGTCCACAACTATTCAGCAATCTTTATGACAAAGGTTGTATGGCAACAGGAACAGTCAGGGAAAACAAGGAAGGATTATCATATGGTTTAGCAAATTATATGACAAAAAAGGAGGTCGGAGGGTCAATCAGGTGGTTTAGGAAAGAGACCCTTAGTTATACTTCTGAAATGGAGAGACACAAAGGACGTCTGTGCACTCTCTACTTCAGTGTTATGCTGCCAGTGGGGAGGACAAAAGTAAATGACCAATTTCAAACATTCAATATTCCAATATATACCTTCTGTGCTGAAAAATTATAATGCAGGCACGGGGGGATTGGACCTGTCTGACCAACTTCTGCAATGTTATAAAATGTTGCGAAGAACAAGAAAGTGGTGGAAAACATTGTTTTTTATTTTATGGATATTTCTGCAACAAATGCTTATATTGTACACAAGAAAGGTACTGAAGGTAGACTCACAAAGGGTTCAGACAGTGTTTAGCCAATGAACTGTTAGAAAGAAGTGAGCTTCAGCTCAACCCAAATCCTAGTCCTGGCCGTCCACCCAAGAGTTCAGTACGCGCAGAACATTATCTGGTGCGCCTTACCAGTGATTACCTCGCTAAGAAATCTTCAAAGGCAATATTTGGGAGGAAAAATTGTAAGCTGTGCAGCATCCTTTTCAAGAAGGAGCAAAAGACTCCCTGGAGGTGTAGGGCTTGTGATACTCCATTATGTCTCCAGCTTGACCGAGACTGATTTGAGAAATGGCACACTGCTGAGTGTGATAAATTCCGAAATTGATTCTTCTGATCTTAACAAGGTATTGACTAGAATGTGTTAAAAAAACATTTTTATTTCAAAATATCAGAACTTTGCATTATATAATATACATTTGTTTTGTTAACACATACAGGCCAGCTGTATTTGTCATGAACTAATGATTGTTTCAGCAATGGACATGTGTTGCAATATGCGCTCCTCCACCCCTACCCTCTGGCACCCCCTCTCTCTTAAAACATAACCTTGCATTTTTCATGTTGAGACCATTAGTTGTTTGTGAAGATGGAACTTTGTCTTTGAACTTAATACTTACATTGATGTGATACAAGTTACAAAGAATAACTCTTTTGTTATACGAATATTCCATTAAAATTATTCCCAAAAATTGCATGAATGTAAAGTGGAGTCGTTTTACTGCATTATTATGAAATGAACCGAAAAGTTCAGGAAAGACAAGTGAGATATAGAACTACAAATCAGGGGACTTAGAAGTCTGCCTGTGTTCACTTGTAAGGCAGTGAACCAATTTTTAAACTATTTTTTACTCCTGTGAAAACAAATTTGGTCACGTGATCAATTATATCATACCTTTCAGCCCACGGGAGAAAGCTGAAATTTCATTTTTTTCCTCAAAGTACATTTTATTAGCTTCAAAATGATATATAGCAGAGGGTTACGTCCAAATTGTGGAATTTTTAGTGAATTTTTTAAGCAATCGCACTCAAAATGGCACTAATTTAATTATAATTAAAAGGGCCTTTTATGGGTGGTTTGGCCCCGCCGAGAACGAATGTGTTGAATATGTAGATCCTACTAACCTTACCGTCAGACTCCCCTTTAATGCACGAAACAGTATAAAACTTGAAACTACTGCGAACTAAAAACAAAAACAAACCCCCCCCCAAAAAAAATGGAAGAGCAATAACAAAATAATAACAAAAAACAAAACAAACAAATGAAAAAAAAATTCTAGCTGCATGGACATAAAATCCTTAATATTCTCTTTTTTATAAATCCCACAAAATATGTCCGACATAATTATTATGCACTGTTTTTCCCCAAATTATGAACACGCTATTGTTTTCAAACGCTCCCCGAAACACTGTATATTCCCAAGAGCAAATGAAGAGAGCAATATATGCACAAATGTTGGGGAGGGGGGACAAACATATTTTATTATGTTGAATGGAAAATATAGTCAATAGGTCTATTTGCGCCTTTCCGTTCGTTGGTGAATAAATAAATAAATAAATAAATAAATAAATGAAATGCCAGCTACCAATTAGGTCTAAAAACTGACATTATATTTCTTTGAAGTTAGCAGTCATGTTCTTTTCTTTGTCCTTTTTTATTTTTCTTCTAGGGTGGACGATGGTATTTAAAATCGTAGGCGGTGTAGCACCTGAGGATGTCGACAATTTGTGGGCTTCCACGGACACAGTCTCAGAAAATGTGAATGCTGCCTTAGACGTAACTACAGCTCATCAAGAACACTACAAAAATCGTATTATACAGAACTGGGAGGCATTTAATCCACGGGAGGTTTGTTTATACTCTTATAAAATGTTGAAGTGGAAGCTTAAAGCCACAATAAGAACAAAGCAGATCAGAGATCCGAGCTGCATATTTCTATATATTCATGAGTGAAGAATTTAAATCGAATTAACTATTTTCTCTTCTAATAAAAAATGTTTCTTTTGCAAATTTAAGCTTATTAAAACGGAAAGAGCGCTTACAAAAATATAAGTAAACTTTGTACTGTTTTTTTTTTATAAATACAAGTTAACATAAAACAGAGAGAGATTCAATTAAGTGAAGCAGCATATGCCATTGCTTCTTTGAGCAAGATGCTACCGACATGACCATGTAGAAACACCGAGACACACTGTGGATTCCAGCTTAGAACTTACTACCGAGAAAATGGGGATCTGGGACAGATTAAAGAGTATTGTTTACGACGAGCGGCAAACGTCAGATTCAAGTTGAGAATTCCACACAATAGAAAATAAGAAAATACAGACTGTCCAGAACAATTCTTATGGATAAAACTGGAATGGAACTACTTATTTATTATTATTATTATTATTATTATTATTTAGAGGTACTGAATAAACAGTAAACGACAATCAAGGGGAAAACGTGGTCACGTGGTACAAATTCACATCTGCTGTTGGGCGTAAACGTGACTCGTAATCTCTCTACTAAATGAATTAAGACTGAGTACAAAAACAATGGGAGGATTGCTATCATTAAAAGGTGTGCCAAAAACTGTATAAAAGAAGAACTTAGGATCGTTGAGGCGCGGTTTGAGACAGACAAAATCTCGGAAACCATTGACCTTTTCCATGAGTGTGCAGGGGTGGTGACCAAGATAATTGGAATTCGGGCTGAACTACGCTGAGTGCCAGAGGCTTTTCACCGGCGGTTACTGGTTTCGGTTAAGTCTTCAAAAGTGACCCGCGTGAAGAAAGAATGAGAAGAAAGAGTCTCAAAAAATCTCAACCATGTTAAGGCATGGCCTTTTCTCTGATGTCAGACCCCCCGCGAAGACATAAGCTTCCTTAATAGAAGTAGTGCTAATTTAGCTACTTCGACCATGTGAAGAACGAAGTGGAAGTGATTCAATGTCCTTAACATTTTAAGAGTTTTTAACTGTGGTTACGTGTTTGATAACGTCATGATTAAAGAAAAAAGAGGAGAATGAAACGGGCCAGTGGTGTTTAACTGTGGCAGACAAAGAAACATGCAGTATCCATTGAATTGCTGCATAAATTCAAATTCTGTTCAGAACGAAGCTCTCATCTCATTAAGAAGTTACTAGAAAAATAAAATGGTCAAGTGACCTAATTTAAAAAATATATATATTCTTTAACAGTAAATGGTAGGCATCCATTGAGGACAGATTCTCAAGAGGAGAAACCAGATAATTCCGTTGGTGCCTCAATATATACCCATCCCATGTCATCTCTGCGGCCCATATTCACTTTTCTCTTCCCGTAAGTCAACTGCTATAACAGGTCACGTGACACAAAAAATCCCCCTTTACACAGAACACTAACTTAAGGATGTTAAGTTTTATGTTATTACCAAGATTCATCATGTTTACGTAATTTTCTTAAAGTTATGACTCTGCAGCTTTTATACAAATTAGGCTTTGGGTCATGTCTTAACATCCTTGAGAAGAGAAATTACAATACGCAGATGAATAAACGTTTTACAATAGCTGTGTATTTACTTGCTCGCTGATTGATCGAGAGCTAATTGTCCATAAGGGTACAGACCATGAAAATAACACATTGGTGGTGCAGTATGTTTCTCGCGATTTTCCGAGAGACGTTAACCGAAATGAACGTCACAACTACCAATGTCATTGTAATATATAGATTTAGCCAGGGCTAAAAGCGAAGCTCCTGTTAACTCGAATTTATGATTTAAAATCAAACAATAAACTTGTATTCCACAATTCAGTTAACTTTAGAACACATTCATGTGACTTTTGAGGGAAAGGTTAAGTGATTTTAGAGAACAGTAATTTGCAAACAGTCCAAGCTAAGAGTGAACTTAACCTTGCATCGAGTTGATAGCCTTATATCTACACCCAAAAAATAGCAATCATCTTCGATCACATTTAAGAGCGCGGGCTCTTGATCACAGTAGATTCCGCCTCGAAAACAAATCAGGCGGAATTTTTTGTGTTCGACAAGTTTACTTTACAAAATCTTGCCAACAAGTCTGGGAACGTGTAAACCAACCTTTTACACTTTTTATACATCACGTCTGAGGTGAAACAGTACCATGACGCGCTGTTTTTATCATACAGACCTCTGACAGAATGCAGTATTTCACAATTTTGCAATACAAATTGCACTCATTCATGATCATTCAGTATTCAGGACGATCGAAGGACGCGTGAGCTTTTAGCAAAACCGTTAAAAAAAATTCCAAAATCACCTATACGGCTAGCCGGTTCTCACTTTTGACAAGCGCCAAAGTCGACTGTTTAAATTATGATTAATAGAGTTATACGCTTCAACATAATAAATAATTTATTCTGTTTATTTTTTATTTATAATGGTTTTATAACGATGTGTACAGTATGTGGTCCTTGGTCCGTGTGTAAAAGTCATTAACTTGAATATCTTACCCGAATCTTCACGCAACGAGCTGAAATACTCCCTGAAGATAGCTTTTATGTTCCTGTCGATAATCCTGAAGTTTCAAGTTCCAGACAGGAATATTTTGCTTGGAATTCGCAAAAAGGCGATTGTTTTCAATCAGGGCGGATAAAGGTTGGGCGGTGAAACGAGCGCGTCCGAGCAAAAAGGTGTGATGCAGTAGACTGGGACTCTGCTTACAAATATCACTTGTTTTCGCTTGTTTGCGACTTCGGTCAGGGCTTGCAATGTGGTTTGTCCATTAGACACTGCCGCTGTCACTGAATTATGGCGGCTTGATTTGTTTTCTTGCACTTCTTCCTCGTTCCTTTGTGCTGGTACGCTGTCTCCAAGAGGCAAATGTTGCTACTTTTTGCGGGAGGTTAAGTCAGGAGTAGACAAACATCTCTTTCAAACGGTTTCTCTTATTACTTTTATCACTCTTCCACTGAATAATATTTTCGTTCTACTACTCGCCAATGTCGGTGTTATTCCAAAACAAAAACAACTAAGTACTGTCGAAAACACGAAGGAAAATCTCATCCATGGCAAAACTAAAAGACAACAGATTGTGTTTCAGATGACGTGTATTTTACAAATGCGTGCAGCTCGTGCAAAGTGAAAAAAACATCTCATACGTCTTTCTGTTTCTTCGAAACTTCAAAATTAGTTTTCCCTCAGTTTTTACTGTTTACCTTGTTTTGTTTTAGAGAGACAAACGGAGAAAAAACCTTAAAAGTAACCTCAATAAATTTCGTTTACATGCGGTTGCCGAATTTGCGACGCATTGGGCGAATCGCCATGATGGCGCTTTGCACCCGAGAAGCAAAGTTTGAAGCAGCATAACGCCACTATATCAAAATATATCAATCTAATTTTTTGTTATGTTATAAAAAATGTATCCCCCTTTAACATATGTAAAAATTGAGGCTAAGAAGAGTTAAGCTTTTCCAAACGAAACGGCGAAAGACGATTAGGTGATATTTAGTGGAAGGAGGAGGTATTCAACACTTTCAAATTAAACTCAAATTTTGGCATTATACGACCAACAAGTTTGACTTATAGGCATACAGACACAAACATATGGAACTGTTTATTGATATTGTTACGAAACGAATTTATCTATTTAACATTGTAGCCCTGTTTTCGATGGTCCTTGGTAAGCAGCACGATAAAAACGTAAAAATGTTATAGCTTCCACACGAAAACGTGATTTTTACAGTATTTCTTGTTTTTTTCTTTTCTTGATGCTATTAAGCAAAAGTTTTTTTCGGAAGATGTTGTGAGCGTAAAATAATCTGCTTTTCTTTCAAAGACTTCAGACAACAGTCTCCTCGAGTCTCCCAGACGAGCGTCGACAAGCGGTTTTTAGCGCGGTCGAAAATAATTACCAAAAACTTTGTATGTACTCGAGGTATTAAAAAGGAGAACTTGTAGACATGTATAGGGGCGACTTTCAAAACATTCTTCGAGAACAAAGGCCGTCGCTTTTTACTTTGGAAAGTATTATTCAACCAAGGTTATAGGACGCGGACCAAGGACCGCTAAGCGAAATTTGGTGATATTTTTTCAAGAATCGCCAAAACAAAAAAAATAGCGTCTACAGCAATATGCTTCCAACAGCAGAAATAAGTTGATCTGAAAACCTGTTCTGCAAAAAGACAAGTCTTCACGTTGCGTTTTAGTTATTCGCAGGCTAAGTAAACATGACCACGTAATCCAAACTTCAAGAAAGACAAATTAACCTACCTGTCAACAAACTTTAATTTCGCGTCTTCGCCCGCAGCAAGAAGGCTGAAACTTCGTCATATGAAAGAATGCTAATCAGTAAATCACTAAGTTTTTCATAATTCAACGTATTTTTTTTCTTGACGAAATATTTTATCATTTTCGGAAAAGACGCGGACCAAGGACCGTAATCTTCAAAAGCGTTTAATACGCGCGGCATTTTAATTTGACTACTCCTGCATGCAAGCGATGTTCATGAGCGACTGAAAACAAACGGCACAGCGATACAAATTGCAAGAGACTACCAACAATCAATAAAAGGACAATAATTTGGTGAAACATATACAGAGACAACAATTTTCATTCATGAAGACAAGTATTAAAGTGTCTCCGAAAATTCTTGTTTATGTTTTTTACAGTTGTAAGCCGACTTCCCTTGTTTGCTTTTTCAAAGATGAACTCGACGCAAGAAAATGGCTCAAAGCTTTCTTTTACAGCCAGAATTATAACGAAATATTTTTTGGAACGTTTTCTTTTTATTCGCGATAAGAAAATGACTTAAGGCTTTTTACAGTTTTGTAAGCTTATAATCAAACCTGATACTCGGTCAGATCATTGTCTTCTTACAATTTAAAACGTGCATCAACTAAATAGCCGCATAAACTGCGCTCGACTTCATTAAATTAGATATAAAAAACAAACGTCAAATACAATAATTACTCAGGCTTACCATTCGAGATGCACTGAAAACTATCAAGTAAGGCCAGAATCGCTTCAGACTTTTCAACCCTCTCACGCATCAAGCAAGGTGAAAAAGGAAAACGATGCCATCTGAAATCGGCTTTCCAACTTTTACAAGCGATGTATTTCTCAACCAAAAACCCAATAAACAAACTAGCCATGAATAACAGAAGACTCTTATAAACAGCTGAATTCCATTTTGTACATTCAGTGGACAAAGACAGAAACATTACAAGTCGACACAAAACACTGTCAGCTTCAACGGTCAAAGTAAACAGGTTTCAAGATGCTGCATAAATTTTCCGCATGAACTCACCTGTCAAATTTTGACCAATCAGAGCATAAAAATAAAATGTAGAGCGTGACCAACGCGTGACCTTGGTGAGAAAAGTCAAAAGCAACTAGCATGTCTTCACTGCCTGTAAAAACTTGCTGAATTTTAGCTTCCGAGGTCAGTTTGAAATCAAAATTTTAATTTGCGGCACATAAAAAACACAACATATTTTATATAGATTAAAAAAGATGAAACTTGAGCCTGCGATCATTTGAAAACTAGCAACTTGTCAGCGGATAACTTCAAAAAGATACTCGACCTCGATGGGTCGACAATTGAGCCCGCGATACGGTCAGGTGATACTGGTCAGCGGATACCCTGTTATGACAGCTGTCAATTGATCACAACATTGATGTGCAATATATGTGTGCAATATCAGTCTTCCTGTGCTCCCAAACTAAATAGAAAGTGTGAGGATTGAACACTGGTTGCCCTGTGGTGCGGACGGACGGACGGACGGACGGGCGGGCGGGCGATGTACGGTCACGTGATTACCAAATTTTCTGGGATAAGTAGTTTTCCTTAGCGATGGGGCTCCGCCCACGCGCGCAAAAAGACACCAATTTTCCATGGCCTATACGCCCATCGGCCATATGAATGGCCGATAGGCGGTGTCATATGGCCGATAGGCGGTGGTGCAGTATGTTTCTCGCGATTTTCCGAGAGACGTTAACCGAAATGAACGTCACAACTACCAATGTCATTGTAAAATGCAAAAAGACACCAATTTTCCATGGCCTATACGCCTATCGGCCATATGAATGGCTTCAAAATGTTCAAAAAGTTGCAGTAAAACCACTCGCCCGCGGCTTGTGGTTTCACAAACCAAAATTGTTGTCGAGTTGGTAATTAAATTGTAAATTGAATAACTGAATTGTAGGTTTATAAATGCTGGCCTTGGCTTCAGGGATAAAAGCAAAGGGAAGAGGCTAAGTGGGTGCATGAATAATTAACAATTGTTCCTCGCGCCCGAATGGGCTCTGAGTCAATAGCCCATTCGGCCTTAGAGGCCATGAGGGCGAGAGGAATAATTGTTTTAGTAAAATCCAACTAGTTGGTCAAAAATATCGAGAATAAGAAAAGTTTAGCTAGTTAAGGCTAGTCTTTAATCCTTTTTTGCCGCCAAAATGCCCGCGCTTTTCGCTACTAGTGGGCTATAACATATAGCCTAGTAGTAGCTCAACCAATCAGAACGCAGCATTGATAATAGACCACTAGTTGAATTTTACTAATAGAGCATAGATGCCTTTGACCGAATAATTATAATACATACACCTTATTCGATGGTTTAGCATGCGGATATTTTGCGAGTTGCGTAGTATTTTTCCGAGCCCCGCAGGGGCGAGGAAAAATACGAGCAATGAGCAAAATGTCCGCTCGTATTATATGCTAAACCATCGAATAAGAGGTTTATTATTCCACTACAAAAAAAATCGTTATTTTGCAATTGGCTTCTATTTTTTAGGTAGGAGTATTCAGAAACACCCTGATTCCGTCTGTGAGAATGACGTTAACAATGAGCAAACTGTTCGCGCGTATTATGCCAAACCATTAAATGAGAGGTTAAATAAATTATTGTACATAAAAAACCTGTTATTTTGGCTTCTATTTTCTATTTTATTTTCATCCGTCGGTTCGTCCAGTTTAGCCATAGTTGCTCCTTTTGCATCCGCCGGTATTCGCCCTGTTGTAAACCGGTTTAACCAGGACACTACGGTGTATTACGGCCTCGTATTTTGCTTGTTCTCTTGACCTTATATGGTAAAATGACATAATAGTGGAATAATAATTACTTTTATTAGAGACCCTTAGATTCGAGGACAAGAACGACTACAAGTATGAGATTTAGCTGAATTTTTTGTCGCATAATCTCAAAAAATAGACACCCCGGAAACCTTCACTGTAATTTTAATTGACCAGAAAAGGGGTCATTGTTGTCTTGTTTATTGCAGGAGGTTAAGTTCTCTCCAGATCAGAATTTTTTTTTTGTTTCGGTCACTATGACATTAGGAACCTTAAGCAACCTAGACGACGCGCAGAGTGAACGCCGAACGGAAGTGTTCTCACGAAGCCGGCAACTTCTGCGCATCTCAGTGATGTTGTCCACATGGCGTTCAGGACGTGACATCTGTTGAATTGCCGTCCTCAGGTGAACGTGAGCATTCAAAGCAATCTTTGACGTTTTCGTTTTCGTTTTACCTTGTTTAATACCAATGTTTGAAAAAAAGGAAACCTTTTTTGCACTTTTTGTCGAAAGTTGGGCTGTTGGAGGAAAGACTTTTCGAGAGATTTTTCGGTAAACCGTGAGCCGTGGTTTTCAATGGCATCGGCGGGAAAGAACCCGTGAGTAAAAGTACAATGTTTAAGTTCTACTTAAATGCTTCTGAATTGTAATCCGTTTCCAGAAGCACTATTTAACTGGAAAAGGAAATGAAAGAGGCCCGTTAAAAGAAAAATTTCTCGAAGCGTGGGCAATCTCATCCACACTGTTTTTTTTTTTTGTTGTTGTTGTTGTCTTTTTGTTTATATGTTTTGAGATGTACATTCCTGCCTCTCGAATGCAAGATTTTCACTATATTTCGTATGTACTGTTTCCGGTAAACTTGATCAACGTGAATAGATTCGTATATCCGTAGTAGATAAATGAATGCGACTGCACGGAATCTTGCCTCCGGCAATTAACTCCACCTGTACAATGTATAGGTTACCAAAACCAGCTCTGTTCTGTTTGATTCGACTCAAGCCTTTTCATTTGATAAACGGTTTACTGATTTAAATCCTTCGTAGAGTAGGAAAAATTCTTCCTCGTTAGTTGTTTTGTTCTCCACGCTAAAAAGAAACAACTCTCTTATTTCTTTAAACGAAGGCATTCAGTGCAGTCTATACCTACTTCGGCGACGAGCCGAGGCGGGAGTTTGCTTAAACATTTGTGTTTTTCCGCTATGGTCGACGATCTCGACCCAGACCTCACTCGTCTTCTCTCGTAGTCGTCCACAAACTCGTCCTGGCTGCTTAAGGTGGCTCGATACAGTTTTTTTTAGGGTCAATACCTCCCACGTTTGAGCATAACTACGTCGCCATAAAAAAAGATTTGGAAAAACTGCCACCACAGTTGCACGAGATAAATATGGAAATTGTTATGATTAATTAAGGTTGCAATGACATCGGAGTTGTCAAGCAACCAAATGAAGCTATAACCTATTTTACTTGCAGCAGTATTTCTCGGCACTGGGAAGTGTTCTTCCAAAATTTTTCTCTTTTTCCTCCAATAGCTGCCTCGATGTTCGCGGAAGTCTAAGCGAAAATCTGCAAGAGCGTTATCTAGATATTTTAGGATAAAGCTTTTATGGTTAGAAAGACGGTAAAAAATGGACAATCTTGACGTCCGGCTGTTATCTGTAGAAAACGAGGCGCTTTTACATGCAATTTCACCTCATAGTAGTTTTAGTCCTTTTAAAAACGTGTGTGAAAGATTATGGATTAGTATGTATCGAGGCCCTGTTGTTATCGGTTTGTAAACATTTTGGTCTACTTTAAAAAATTAGCGAATAATCTATAAACCGCTCGATAGATCTTTTTAACGGCCAAATATCAAGATTGTCCATTTTTTACCATATTTCTAGCCATAAAAACTTCATCCCAAAATATCTCAATAACTCTCTTACAGATTTCGCTTAAACTTCGCGAATATCGAGGCCGCTATTGGAGGAAAAAGCTCCCGTAAACGATTTTGGAAGAACAGTTCCAGTGGCGAGATGTACTGCTTCAAGTAAAATGGATAATAGCGTCATTTCTTTGCTATGACAACTCCGGTACGTGTCTTTGCAACCCTGATAATAACAAATTTTAATCTTTACCTAATACAACTGAGGAAGCAATTTTCCCAAATCTTTGTTTATGGCGACGTAGTTTATGCTCAAACATAGGAGGTATTGATCCTGAAAAACTGTAACGAGCAACCTTAAGGTCCCTATTCTCACTAAAACTCGTAGTGGAATGATGACAATTGTCACACTTTCCCGTCAATATGACGCTGCTACACTCGCGAGCAATAATTATTATTATTGAGAAAAAATCGTTCTCGTAGTCGTCCTTGGACTAGAATCTAAAGGGATACCTATTAATTCAACAGGCATGTAATATAGAGCCGATCTCTCACTCTCTTTGTTTGTTTTGACAATGTAATCGTTACATCTAAAGTATTTGGTTCTCTGTGGCTTCAAATTGCATTTCTGTTGATACTGCCAGCTATTGTGATCGTCATCCTTATCTTAATTCCTATTATATTGTCATTGGCATTGTTCTTCTCATTTCTATTTCTATAGGCCAGAGTGGTGCTTTACAATGGTGGAGTCGATGTGGTCTCTCTAAAGTTCAGTGCTTTGGGAACAGACAACCTGAATTGGTTTTCACAAAATATGCTTCTTCAATCACCCTGGGGTGATCTTAAGACCTCGGGAAATCTGAACATGTTTTCCATTTTTGGCGGTCATCGTAATTTTGAGATTAGTCTTCCATATGGATCTTGCGAAACTGACGCAGGCTGGCTTTTGATAACAATTGATCGTGGCTGTACATGGGAGAGCCGCCTTCCCTACCCAAGTGTTATATACAGCAAACTGGGGACGTCTGTAAACTGGAACCATTATGGTATGTAGGCTGGTTTATTCTGCACCTGTTAAAAAAAATTTCTTTAAATTGAAAAACAACAACAGCATGTGACAACTAAAAGGAAAAATTAGATTTCCACCCGGACAATTAACGTTCGCCCTATTATCGTAACACCGGGGACTTTTGTCTATTCTGAGTTTAAATATAAATATATATATATAATTGTTATATATATTTTGCTGTATTTTAGTCAATGTTATGTACCGTTTTCGTTTTCTGGAGACAAAATTTCTTTCAGAGACGCCGCCAAATTAACTGAAGGTCTATGGAAAAGCCGTAGCTATATAGTTCCGTCGTGCATTCGCCAACTTTTTTTTTTTTTTAGAATTTCAAAGGAACACCTTTCTTTCTAATTTGGTTACAGATGATGTTGGACTTGCCGAAGTGATGGTAGTGTACATCCGATGATGGGGTGAATAAGAACTGTAGCAGTAAGGATGTAAATCGGATGACATGTCTTGAGAAGATTACTTTGCCTCATAATTAAGGTTTTAAGCACTAAATAATATTCAAGATTTAATAACAGTGGCTGGATCAGGGAAATTTATTTAGTGTTTAGCCCTATTCATACCGGAATCTCTTGTTTCCTGCAACTTTAGTGCAATAAAGTACAATCTCGTCAATAAGTACAAACGACTTATTGACGAGATCAAGCAAAACTAACTACGAGAGAACGGCTCGAGAACAGACAATTTGACTAACAATAGACGACTGCTTAACTTCACTGTTACTGTGAACAGGAGTCAGATTGTTTCCGGACTGTCAGAATGTTTCCGGAATAGGCTTATTAAACAAAAAAGCCTGTCTTTTTTGTTTATTAAACCAATCTGACCTGGAAACTTTGGTTATTAAACAAAAAACATGGTATTTCTTGCTTAATACGCAAAAACGCGCGCCTTTACTGTTTAATAAGCAAATAAATTTTGCTTATTAAGCAAAAGAGCTGCCCTTTTAGGCTTAATAAGCAAAACTGCCACTACACAACCATGGCAACAAATTATTTCTCCCAGCCGCCATTACGGGAAAACTTATGTAAGGCTGAAACAACGCTACTGCAGCACTTTTGTACAAGAATTGTATTTTGTTGAATAGCCCACTGATTAATCTCTCCATTCGAAGAAAAAAAGATGTGTCTTTTCGTTTTGGAACATATTATTTTGCCAAAGAAAGATCTTCGCAGCGCAGTGATCGGCGACTCGGCCGCGAGCAAGAATCTTATTCAAAAGATTTGTTTTTAATAAAACAAAACGATGGCCGGCTGATTCCTTTCATGTTGTCAAAAGTGACATAAAGTTTCTCTGCTAAAGAAATACAAGAAAATTGAACGCTTTCAACAAAAAATAATGTTTTCATATAACGTTCCAGGTTTCCTTCAAAAGTGTAAACAGAGGAGTGGAAATAAACATTTTACGCCATCCTGCGGTTCAATTTCATTGGAGACTAACCCGATGTTTTACTATGTGTGGAAAATGTTCATATCACAGACTTTCAGTTTTTCAGAACGGTACGATTTTTCTATTGAAAGAAGAAGAGAAAACATTCACAAAACGGAATCTCCGGAGCATAATGTTATTTCTCTTCTTGGGCAACTGAGGTTCTCTTCGCTTCACACTCAGTTGGCGAAGGCATGAGCTGGAATAAAATCTAGCCTTCAAAACAAAATTTGTTTTTACTCCGATGACGCTGTCACTAAAGCGAAAGAAGAGTTTTCGTAATGCAAATAGAATAGCAAAATTAATTTATTTTATCGAAAAATGGAGTGTTCGTGGTCTAAAACAAACAACGCAGCTGGGCAGAACTAAATAAAGTAATATGAATCTGACATCAAATTCTAGCGTGCGGGCATGAAGTTCAGTCATGAAAATTTAGCACCAAAGAAGCTACAATTTTTACAATGAATTTTTTTTTTTTTCGGTCGACCAGCCACCAAGAAAAGACCTTGATCTGTGTTTAATGGAATAGACTTAAAATACACCAAAAAACATTGTGTGTATGGACGTAGCGATAATGCCATTCTGAACTGTAAAGTTTGTTTACAACCAAATGAGACGGTATTTGTTGCTTAATAAGCAAAAATGTAGCCTTTTTTGTTTAATAAGCAATTAAGTTGTTCTTATTAAACCAAAAAGGCGCTCGGTTTTGCTTATTAACCGAAAGATACACAAGCCAATGGTTTTCTTTTCCAGTAGTGGCATTGCCGGAAAATTTAAGTAGCGCGAAAACAACGGATAAACTGATTAGCAGAAGCATCTTAAGTTTGTTAAAAAAAATGTTTTAATTTTGTGAAATAACCAGCTGCTTAATCTTTTTATTTACAGTAAAAAGGAAGCAACTTGTCGTTACGAGCAGATTACCACTTTACCAAAGGAAAATTTACGCTAGAAAATAATCATCTGGGTCGCGAGCATGCATGGTTCTCGTCCAAAAGTTTTGTTTTGAGAACGAAGAACGGCTGACTAATTCTTCCATGGATGATGGATATACCCTGTATTTAATTCTACTGTTAAGGGAAAATTATCCAAGGCTGCACAAAACACGAATATTCTATCTTTGAGCGAAATGATTAAAATTTTTTACGCCTCCAACGCTAACTGAATGCAACCTCGCTCGCTCGGCTTACCCAGAGCAAATCCGCACCGAAATTGAGCTCTTTCTACTCATTTCACGTTTACAAAAGTGGAAGAAAAAGTTCTCTTAGTACATTCCAAGTAGAACAGCCACACTTTTTTATTTCAGTTGAAATGGATTATTCGAAGTCTGAAATAATAAAAAAAAGGATCAGCGAAATCAGAAATGAACATCTGTTGACGAAATTCCAGCGTGCAGGTCAAGTTCCACGCGAAATCCAAAAACGGATTTCAACGCTGAGATATCTGTTTTTGGATTTTCATTTTTACCGTTCGATTGGGAAATCCGAAAAAGGATTTGAAAAACTGTTCTAAAGAACAGCGGTCTTGCACGCGCACGCATAATTAGCAAAAAGAAGGCCGCTGTTCACGAGAACAGTTTTGCAAATCCTTTTTCGGATTTCCCAATCGAACGGTAGAAAGGAAATCCAAAAAATCCGGATTTGGATTTCTTAATTGAAATCCACCCTGAGGACGGATTTCTCGGAGGTGAAATCCGTTTTCGGATTTCGCGTTCGATTGGGAAATCCGGATTTAGATTTTGAAAATCTAAATCCGGATTTCCCAATCGAACGCACCCTTAGTTTCACTTTATATTATAATTCAACAAAAAGTGCAAATTTTGCATGTTATACATAAAAACCCTATTCTGAATTACATGCCAGGTAGATTTTTATTCTGCAGGCGATGGAAGCCTGCGGGAAAATGATGAAAACAAGACGTAATCGAAGACGAAAACAACTCTACCGCTGAATGTGTGAAGATGATCGGCTGACAGTTTACTTTAATTATGCGGATGTGCAAGATGCGGAAATTAAGCAATTAAGCAAAACTTAGACATAATCAGAAGTATAGCACATTTATATCTTTACTTCCACTTATTCCGAAGTACTGAACTAAGCCTTTAGCTTATAAACTCCAGTTGTGCGGTTCAAATTTGATCCGGCAGTACAAAATAAATCAGTCTATGAGAAAACTTGGAACGACATAAAAAAGTGAGCATTCAAAAGCCATTTCTTTAGTTTCCAACTCGGACGGTTTTGACTTGTACACGAATACCGGACGTCCAATGCCCCGTGGCAGTTCGAAAAAAAAATATCCAAAAATTAAGCGACTCGTTGTTTTTCTCAACAGAACACTTTCCAGAACGCAGTGGATTTTTGCAAAATTCCAGAAAAAAAGCGGTGTCAGAAGTGTGATGTTTATGAAAGCAAAAGGTAAAACTTCAAAAAAACAAACAACAACGAGAAAGCATGCATTTGAAAAACCACCGACGATTGTGACTCAAGAAAAACATTTAAGTCGAGAGTATAGATTTGCTTGACCCGCCAAAAATCTGTCTTCGCGGGAAAAACAAAAGGTTCCTGGCTTTGTGTTCTATGGAAAATAGCAATTATTATGAAGTAACACCACCAGCCTTAATGTGCTGGCAAGCTGGGTTTTAATAAATAATATAAATCAAACACTGCTAACCTCACAGAAGATGCGTTGTGATACAACAGATCGAGCCACATGCCGCCAATAATGAACTATTATGCCGTACGTGAGTGCCAGTCCATGAGTCGAGCGTTCATGAATGAATGTCTTATCAAGTTTTTTAAATGGTCTGTGTGGAAAATGAATAAACAAGGCCTTCACTTGTCGAATCCAAATATCCCAAAGGAAAGGCGAACTTCTATCATGTCGGCTTCCAGCAAAACAATACACACACTTTTCTTTGTACTTGTCGGTCAGATCAGATCCAGATCAGAGGAGGTCGTCGATGTCTTGTTGTCCACATTAAACACGTTCTTAAAGATGTCTATTCACACTGACTGTTGTCTGTTGAGTCTGAGGATCGCTTGCTGGCGCGGCGCTGCCAGCAACAAACTTATTAATAATCGTATTCTAGCTCACGTGCCTTTGCGTGAATGGGCTTGAGTCACTTTGACCGTGCAGTAGCTGATTGACAGCCAGCCCTGTGATTGGACACATTTTGACAGCTCATCAACTTTGTTTTGGCCTTCTGTGAAAGAAGGGAACGGACGCCAGGAAAAGTGTTAAAGCATTTATGGCGCGATCAAAGAAAATTTTCCAACAGCGCGCGAGGGAGAGCCACGTTAAAGTCAATCGAAGCATCAACAATTGTTTGCAAAATCTTGCCTACCGCGGATAGATCCACTTCTTCTTCAGCGAGTTTCTTACTCTATGTGCTTTGAAATCACCGTATATGTTCTTTACTGGACTGGTGTACGCTCTTTGTGCAGCACGTTTATTGCTTCTCCTCACGAAGACAATCCGATAATCATCCGTTCGTTGGACGTTCGAACAGAATTACTTGTGTGAAGGCGTTTGGTGAAAATCGTGCACAGCCTCAAACTCTTTATTTAAGCCTAAGTCTTGAAATTATTAACAGCCGGATATATTGCAAGAACTGAAGAAAAACCTGGAGTAATATATAAAGCCCAAATCAAGGAGTAAGATCTGTACTACTTGACTCTGAACTATGATTCAAGAAATCAAAGGAACAGTTGCCTTTTAAATGGGGTTTAAAGGCCATGACTTTTCACAAGAGTTTTATAATTCTGCATTTGCTGAACGCTGAGGAACATTGATTTAGGTGAGTTAGTTTTCTTCTGACTTTTAGCGCCTTATCTCGACTTGTTAGTCAAAGAGACGATTCTGGATCGTTAATCTTCTTTTAACGTTAATTAAACAGGTAGCAATTTAAAAACGTTTGTGTTATTTTATACTCAGCTTGACATTCCCGCGAAAACACCGATTCGGCGCTAAAACTTTCAATTGATGAGTTGGTTCTCAAATTTGTCTGCAATCTGCATGTGTTTTTCAACTCGCTGCCGCGGTAAAAAATTTCAACAAGAAAGAGAAAGCACTGTAGTATTGCTCATTAGTTAGTATTCCGTACAACCTGATAAGACTTCTTTTGCCTTTTCTTTAAATCATACCACATGTGATCTGAGGGAGAGAAATCTCACGCGTAGCCGTGACAACCGGTATCACTGATTTCAGTTTGCACAGGCTTTGCAGACCATATTCCAAGTACTTTTCGATCTTTTTTAAAAAAGGTACAGTGTATAGCAAAGTATTGATTGAATTAATTACATCCTAAAAAGGTTCCTTATTTTGATTATCAAATTGAAGATTATTTTTGCGAACGAACGGTAGTGAAAAAAATCGATCTTTCATGCCGGCGCGCGGCCGGGGATACTAAGGACCTTACGATCCGACAACGGCGACGTCCATGAAAACGTCGCTGAAAAATAGACTTCGCATCATTTTAAACTTTTTCGAGATTATCCCAATTCGCCCTGTTACTTAAAAGAAGGCGATTTTTGCTGGAGCTGAAGAGAGGCGAACGCGCTCAAGTTCGGACAGAGATGGTAGAATTTATCGCCTTGCCTTTCCCGTTCCCGAGTAAACTTAAAACTTGGGCATTTCACGTCGTAGTTGTGCAGTGAAGGCAGAGAAATGTACAAAAAAGCGTGATGCACGTGCAGAGTTGTTGTTTTGCTCATTAAACCTATTGTTTTTTGACGTTCCCGTTGCCGTCGTCGTCGTGGTTTCGTAAGGTCCGTACTATTTTTCTGGAGGGGAAAGTTGTTCTCAAAACACACAAGTACTGATTTCTAAAGGCATTTCTGAACGGTTTAGTGAGTCAAATATTAAACAATAATAACAGATTTTACTTAAAATTATGTGAATTTTTGTCACGTAGACGATATAAAAAGTGTATTTTCCAGATCAGACTAGTACTGTATGCTATCAAATTTCAAACTGCAGTAAACTTTTCAACACTTAGTACAGTGCGTATAAAAGCTACCTTGTAAGAATTCCGTATTATTCCAGCTTTGTCTGGCCGTGAATATGAACTATGCTTTTCGAAAATATATTTAGTTCAAGTTTTCGTTTTGAAATATGCTGAAGTTAAATTTTCTCCCCAATTCTGCGAGTCGTGCTCTCAGGTTTCAATTGCGTGAATGAGCGCTTCTCATCACGATCATGGCACTTGTACATGTATTGATAATTTGGTTTGACTAGGCTGGTTTGTCGAAGGTTTGTCGTTATGCAGTCTGGTTGAATATATTTCTCTAGTTTGTAGAAAATGTTCTCTTTCCAATCGAATTGGAAGCTTTCAGCTAGTATTTTACCATGAGATGAAAGACAGATGAAATTGCCGATTGCGCTCGTGTGATTGCATGCAGACAAACAAGGACAAGCTCGTGAGTCTCCAAAATACAAATCTGATCGATATTTATTTTCAGATCTTGAGTCTAGAGAGGTATATCACCCTTGTTTAAAAAAAAAATAACACGGTCGGTTTTCTCTTTTCTGGCTGAATGTCGATCAATAAATAATTTGTTGATACTGTAATCGCTCTGAACACTGACTGTTTTTGAACCCTGCCGAAATATGAGGACCGCTTTCGGTGAGGAAGGAAAAATTCCAGAAACAAAGCTCTCCCTCTGGCAAAAAAGAAAAAAATGGTGAAAGCTTTTGAGTTAAACTAAAATTAAAAACCATTATTTTGTCCAGGAATGTGGTAACATTAATAATAAAATTTCTCACGGCAAGTGTAATTCACCCCAGTGTTTACCAACAACGCGTTGAAATTTTCAATGATTTAAGGAAAGATTTAAGGAAAAATTCCAGAGACAAAGCTGTCCCTTTTGTCAATAAAAAGTAGTGAAAGCTTTTGAGTTAAACTAAAATTGAAAACCATTATTTTTGTCCAGAAATGTGGTGAACATTAATAATAAAATTTCTCACAATAAGTGTAATTCACGCCAGTGTTTACCAACAACGCGTTGAAATTGACGACGATTTAAAGCGAGAAAAAACACAGCGATAGCGAATTATTCTGCACTTATTCATTGTCGTTACATTTGGGAAGGATTAAGATGTCTCTCTCCAAAGTAAAAAAGATAAGTTAGAATATTCGTGTTTTCTGCCGCCTTGGGTAATTTTCCTTTAAACAGTAGAATTACATACAGTGTACATTCATCATCCATGGAAGAAGTCCGCCGTTCTTCGTTCTCAAAACAAAACTTTTGAACAAGAACCGTGCTCGCGGCCTTGATGATTATTTTGCCGCATAAATTGTCCTTGGTAAAATAGTCATCTTGTTCATAACGAAAAGTTGCTTCCTTTTTACGCTAAATAAAAAGATTTAGCAGCTGGCTATTCCACAAAATTAAAACATTTTTTAAGCGAACTTAAGGTGCTTCTGCTAAATCTGTTTATCTATTCAGTTGTTTTCACGCTACGTAAATTTTCCCGCAATGCCGCGACTGGAAAAGAAAACCTGATTGGCTTGTGTATCTTTCGGTTAATAAGCAAAACCGAGCGCCTTTTTGGTTCAATAAGAACAATTCAATTGCTTATTAAACAAAAAAGGCTACCTTTTTGTTTATTAAGCAACAAATTAAATTAAATACCGTCTCATTTGGTTATAAACAAACTTTGCAGCTCAGAATGGCATTATCGCTACTTTCATATATACACCATGCCTTTATCTTTGTGTATTTTAAGTCTCTTCCATGTAAACACAGATAAAAGTCTTTTCTTTGTGGCTGGTAGACCGAAAAAAAAAATTCGTGAGAAAAATTGTAGCTTCTTTGGTGCTAAATTTCCATGACTGAACTTCATGCCCGCACGCTAGAATGTGATGTCAGATTCAAGATATACCGTTATTAATTAGTTCTGTCCTGATGCTTTGTTTGTTTTAGACCACGAACACTCCATTTTTCGATAAAATAAATTAATTTTGCTATTCTATTTGCATTACGAAAACTCTTATTTCGCTTTAGTGACAGCGTCATCGGAGTAAAAACAAATTTTGTTTTGAAGGCTAGATTTTATTCCAGCTCATGCCTTCGCCAACTGAGTGTGAAGCGAAGAGAACCTCAGTTGCCCAAGAAGAGAAATAACATTATGCTCAGGAGATTCCGTTTTGTGAATGTTTTCTCTTCTTCTTTCAATAGAAAAGTCGTACCGTTCTGAAAAACTGAAAGTCTGTGATATGAACGTTTTCACACATAGTAAAACATCGGGTTAGTCTCCAATGAACTTGAACCGCAGGATGGCGTAAAATGTTTATTTCCACTCCTCTGTTTACACTTTTGAAGGAAACCTGGAACGCTATATGAAAACATTATGTTTTGTTGAAAGCGTTCAATTTTCTTGTATTTCTTTAGCAGAGAAACTTTATGTCACTTTTGACAACATGAAAGGAATCAGCCGGCCATCGTTTTGTTTTATTAAAAACAAATCTTTTGAATAAGATTCTTGCTCGCGGCCGAGTCGCCGATCACTGCGCTGCGAAGATCTTTCTTTGGCAAAATAATATGTTCCAAAACGAAAAGACACATCTTTTTTCTTCGAATGGAGAGATTAACCAGTGGGCTATTCAACAAAATACAATTCTTGTACAAAGGTGCTGCAGTAGCGTTGTTTCAGCCTTACATAATTTTTCCTGTAATGGCGGCTGGGAGAAATAATTTGTTGCCATGGTTGTGTAGTGGCAGTTTTGCTTATTAAGCCTAAAAGGGCAGCTCTTTTGCTTAATAAGCAAAATTTATCTGCTTATTAAACAATAAAGGCGCGCGTTTTTGCGTATTAAGCAAGAAATACCATGTTTTTTTGTTTAATAACCAAAGTTTCCAGGTCAGATTGGTTTAATAAACAAAAAAGACAGGCTATTGTGTTTAATAAACAAAAAAGACAGGCTTTTTTGTTTAATAAGCCTATTCCGGAAACATTCTGACAGTCCGGAAACAATCTGACTCCTGTTTGTGACAATAGACGGATCGAAACGCACCAATTACTGTTTACGAGTCTTCATAGCCAATAACATCACGGCTTAACTGACAGACGACCAAGAACATCGTGACGTAATTGACCAATCAGATCAATAACCAGAGTATAATACCATCAACTGACGTGATACAACTCACTTTGACTCTGAAGATGACTACAGCACAGGTTGTCGAAATGCCAGTCACTGTCAACAACAACAGTTCTATTCAGGACTACGTTCACCCAGACGATCAAACTCAACCTACTTTTAAAATTACACAGAGTAATGTACTCGATATTTCCAAAATCTTGGCATAATTTGATTAACACAGTGACCTAATCTGGCGTCATCAAGAATTCATTTGCAGAATTTAATATTATAATCCAAATTTCCCTCATAGAAGTCATGAAGCAAAATAAATAAATAAACAAATAAAAGGTAAGGTGCGGTCTGATAAACCCAAGAAGTTGGCTGACACATTCAATAATCTTTAACAACAGCAGCGATGTCATAATGAAGTCGTTTATTATTAAGGAAGGAACTGGAACCGTTTATGATCTTGAATCAGTAATTTTCAATTATTTAAGTGCATTCCGTTTTACTGGCATGGAAGGTTTGATCCGTGTATAAAACTTAAGGTTTCTTGGGAAGCATGAAAATTTGCAAGTTTTGCAATTCCTTTCCGAGATTATTAAATGTTGTTGAAAACAGTACCCAGCGTCTGCCATTTAGTCATTTTAATTTGTTTTAAAACTAGGCAATTAAAAATCAGATATGTAATTCATTTATTCACACGAAACTCCTCTGGACCCTGCGACACCTATGGAGGAAGCAGGTTCTGCAAAGTAGTCACCGGTTATGTTAATAAAATTATGAACCTAACACAAAATGTTAAGGTTAGTGCGAAAAAAGTACTGATATTGAGCTCCATATACAGTATCTATTTATTAATCTATTTATACCCTTTGCAAGCCATATCCATGACAGGGGAATTAGTGTTTACTAGATGGGAAGTTCCCTTTAATTTTGCTTGGTAATTTGTCTGATTTCACCCTTTTATCTTACCCTCTGTTTCAGTGAAATGTTGGGAACCCTTTCATTAGGGATCCCATAGCTTTAACACCTCTAATGCCACAGACCTTGCTTGCTTGTTTGTTTGCTTGTTTGTTTTTACAAAGCAAGGTAAAGAGTTATGTAACAAATAAATGTTAATCCACACAATGTAACTGGTTGATTCGACTAACCATTCTGGTGAAAATATACACATCATATTCCTGTTAGGGAGGCGTGAGACGTGTGTTTGTGGAACATGGTGTTAAAAAAGAAACGCCCTGTTTTTCTTTTGATAACAAATATTGTTTTTGTACTTCCCAGTTTTATGGCTTAATGATAAACAAACATTTATCGTGAGGGTAGTGAAGACACTTGGACAAGTAGCTGAACCAGCGAGAAACGTTGCTGTTATTGTTTAAGGTCCTTCATGTGATAGTTACCTTCTTGATTTTATTGGAAAAACCGATATTGATGAATCGCAAAGCGATGAGTGCGATATCGCTTTTCAAGTGCAATTTAACGCGCAATTCACCAGTCAGGTAATGGATTTTCCTTGAATCGCATAATTGAATACAAATAACAAAAAGAAAACAGCAATAATATTGTTTGTTTTTATCCTGAGCGCGCGCTCCAGAAACCCATTTCAAAGTCATCTGTCAGAACTGTCATTGCGTTAGCGAATAGGAAGCAAGGCCAGTCGTACACGTTTGAACCTTGACAACTTTATTTGTACCTTGTGTTGTTTTTACATTTGTTTTCAAACTTTTTAAACAAGCTTCATACTAATCTTAAGGACAAAAAGTGGTATTTCACTGAATCTACAAGTCGTTCATCTATAACATCTTTTCTCAAATTTCCAAATCATTTTCTCGAGTCTGAAAGAAATGAAGTGTCCAAGCGAAAGCACTGAAAGTTTAACGTCGCGATGAAAGGTTAGTATAGTACATTGTGTAAATACGTGTATTGTTGCTTCCCCGTCTTGTTTGGTTGAACTTTTGCTTGCCATTTTCTGGGCTGTATTCACAGGATTTTCTTGCTTTCTCCTTGTCACGAGCGAAAGAGGGTTTTTATGCCTCTCCAAGAATTTGTAGCTCAGTTCAAAACAAGGAAGAACCTTCGGCTCACTTTGAAGAACGCTTTTGTTTGTTTTGGCTCTTCAAAAGGTGACAATGGTTTTGAAAGCATTTAAGGACGGTGCCCACTATTGTTACTGCGCACATTTTCTGCGCATGCTGAGGTAGTCGCGCGACGCGCAAGAAATGCGCGACACGCGGACTGGTTTTGTCTCCTGCAAGTCTGGAGGTTGTACTTATTTCTTGTGGAAAAGCTAGATACGTCGTTTTCAACAGATGAAAACTAATTTCTACTTACCTTGTCAGTTCTTTGTAAACCGAAGAAGTATGTGCATGTTGCTATTCCTGCGGTATGATCGACCTGACCGAACATTCTATAGTCAAACGAAAGTCAATTCTAAAACATCAAAAGTTGTTGCTTCAATATGTTACGCATGGAGCTTGGTATTAAAAAATCCCTTAATAAGCAAGGATCAGTAAATCAGAGGGAAAATAGCTCCAAGTCCTCCGCTTAATTGAGAAACTGAAAGCTTACCTTTCACTCGCGTCCTTCGCGTTTTATCGGCTAATCGGCTATAAACACTTTCCCGAATATTTCTTTAATTTGGTAAGATTTTATGTAATTATTCACCAGAAGATAGATTTAAAGCGTTCGAGTACATACAGATGTCCTTTTTATTGAGAGTCCGAGGCTTATATTTGTTGAACAAACAAGAAAAAAGCTATCTCAAGATCGCTTGGATTGCTGAGATCGCAGCTTCACAAATAGTTGCGGACCGCAAAGGAAACGCTTTCATCATGGAAAAATCTTTAAAAAATTGTTATGCTTTTTACTGTTATCATTGTTATTTAAGCACTTTGGCATTACTTAGCATTGAAATAATTGACTCATTGGGCAGCTTGTCGTGTAGATGGTATTTCTTAAGGTTCAATTTCACACCACACATAATCTGGACATTTAGACATAGCTGCCATTTGGCTGTTTACAAATTATTAGAAGATGGAAGGTGGAAATTAAAGTATTTCCATTCTATGCCTTTCTTAGGTTTAACAGACACCGTTAAGTCTAAAATTAACATTTAGGAACGAAAAATAGTGGATGATCATGGAACAGAATGCTACAGTAAAAAAAAAAAATCAGAACGAAATATATAAAATGATCATTATAGCCCAGTATATCTATGAGGGTACATAAACGCATTCGGTACAACTACTTTCGCAGTATTCAGCTTTGTTAAAAGTCAGAATTAGAGAGCTCATGTATGGAACTTGAGTCTATACAAATCATTTATGCCATATGACACTTGTGGCAAAGCCCGAAAGAGATAAAGCAAAGCACAGATATAAGCTCATTGAATGTATGCAAGTTTTTAAAGTATTCGATCGAGGTACCCAGTAAAATGATAAAAAAAAAAAAAAAAAAACGATAGAAGGTTCACAATCCATATTACATCAGTCTACAGTTCAAAAATCTTGAGGACATGTACAGATCAAGCTTGTTTTTGGTTGTTTTTATGTGTTTGATATCACCAACACAGAAATTCAAACTTGAAAAGAGTACAGTAAATACCAAGGAATGAGGTAAGTCAAGATTTGATGAGATTTTGGAGTTATGAATCTTTATTTTGGACCTATTTTGTTATTCAGTAGCGCCCGCGTTCTTTTTAATTCCAGTGAGCTAGGGTTCGATTTTTTTTTGCGTTTGCACAATAATGCTTGACAAAGAAACTTGAAGAAAAGACTATTGATTCCTATTCTTTATATGTTCGCTTGTTTGGTTTCTATACACAGCAAAATGTGAATTCAGCAGCAAACTTCGTGTTTACATCAAAGACTGGTCTCCCTCGTGTTGTTCTGGTGCTACGATGAGTCTTATTTAATTTGTTCCAGAAATATTCGTCTTCCACTCTCGGAGTTTGAACAACGTATGTACAGTAGCGATCCCAGGCCAGATAATGGCTCGTTAATGTAGTTGCAGAGCCGTAGAGCTGTCTCACAGGCTTCACAGCCCTCATAATCCAAAGCCTCAACCAGGACATTTTAATCATTCCACAACTCGACGGCCGCGAAGTGAAAAACCACTGCAGACTTCGGGATCACGCACATTTCTTTCATTTTCTTGTTTTTCGACAGCAAACCAGGACTCTGTCAGCCGATCTGCCGCATTATTATTGCGAATAAAAGCTTTAGTTCTGCAAAAGCGGCCCTTGTTTGTTCTCTTCGCGCTAGTGGGAAGAACCGTCGCCATCTTGGATGTCACAATGCTATGCGCAGTAGAGGATGCGCAGTGCAAAACAAGGGAATTACCTTAACTTCTAAAAACGCGTTGTAACCCCTACTTTTTATCTCACCAAACGACAAATTTTTGGTTAGGAAAAAATGTCGTTTACACTATTTTTAAGGCAAACGCGTGGAGAGGGGTAACTGCTGATAACTTACCAGTTGTGCTGATATTTCAAAAAAGACGTATAAAGAGCAGTTGTTATGTTATCATTTGTTGCTTATTTTGCAATCTTGTGCAATTATCATTGCATTTGTTCCAGTTCAAGTGCACACTGTGAAATATCGGGAAAAAAATAACTTTTTATGATTTTTCTAAAAAATGCCTATTCAACATTTTTCTCCATATTGAAGCGCAGTTATCTCTGAAAAATGCGTGGTTACCCCCAGTTTTCTTTTGGGATTTCAATAGCCCCTGATATGATCTACTTGTCTAATATAGTCATTGTCTGGGAAAAAATACTTCCCGTTAGTGGGGACCGTCCTTAAAATGACATTGTAGGAAAACGTTTTTGCAGTTGATGTGACGATAGTTGTTAAGCAGATGCGAAACAATATCACTTAGCCTCGTTTTCAACTTGCAATCCCACGCTATATACCTCACTTCCTTGACCAATCAGAATGCGATATTTCATTCAATTATACAATTCTATCAGGAACCTTAATATTAAAAAACCTGGCCTAAAGAGGTTTAAATAATCATGCAATTCCACTTTTTATGATGTAGAGAAAAAGTTACCCTTTTTCGCATATGAATCTTCTCGCCTGCGAACATGAAAAATCGAGCCATGTTGCGTCATAATAATGTGATTAGCAGCCATATCTCCTGCTCCAGTGACTGTACCATCCCTCTACTATTCCTGGACTACCTTCGTTGTTGTAATCATTCGGTTGTCCACTTTCCCTGTTTGTGTACCCAGCCAATTCAGTTCCATCAGTCCATTTCCATTCACCTTCATTGTGAGAGTCAGAGAGTCCAATCCAGTGAAGAGCGCTTGTGTCCGCCAAAATTTCTGTTTTGGTAAATTGATTTTCCTCAGAACTGGAAATACAGAGAATGTGGCATAAGAAAACCGTTACGGTAGTGATCCCCGTGGTTGTTGTTGCGCTTGGTGCAGTAAAGAAGGGGATGGTAGAAATAATACTTTGCACTTTCCTTATCCTTTCCATGATTTAACTCTGCGTCGCATTTACATATTATTGATCTTATATCAATTTGCTGAATTGCAAACCTTCTATGAACATAACAATGTGAACCAGCAGTAGAGCTCTTCATATATCGAATTGAGGTATATTTGACATTTCGCACTCAGTAATCTCACAGTTTCATCGCTTTGAAAAAGGGGTTGTGTTAAATTGAGTAATAGCTTATAACGAATGAAGAATCTCGCTCTTTAGAGAGGAAAGTATCAATAAGCCATAATCTTTTTTCTTTTCCCTTACACTTTAAATTAAATAGGAATCACATCACTTAAACTTACCCATATTCGCGTAAGATTCCTTTATAACCTTGCTAACAATTGCAAACGCATCTGTAACCCCACTTTGCCGTCTATTGCCAGCAATAATGCTGTCATTATTTAGCCTCAGCTAGTGACTTTTAACTGCTTCCCATTCCCCTTAGATGTCAAAAAGTAAAAATGGACTTGAAATTTCTTTAGTCACGTTTTGACAAATCCAGACAGATAACAAACATGTTTTACACTAATCTAATTGATCCTTGACCCTTTCTCAAGTAAATTGTTACCAAGAACCAAAAAACGGCCGTCTCATCATTAGTTTAGGCCTTTCAGAAATACCTTTGGCTTACACTGGACTGTTAAGCCGTAAAAATGATTTATGCAGTTTATAGTGAGTACCATTGCTTTACGTCAATAATGACTTAGGTCAGATTCTTGAGTGTGGCTTTAATTTGGCCTCTAAAAACTTTACTGTCTTTCTCACTCGAAAGAGCTTGAGTAGCACGTTCCCGTACAGAATATGCCTCAATATAAGACTTGAAAGTGAACTATATATGACGAAATTAGTTACTCCCGAAAAGTGAATTATCTGTCTGGATTTGCAAAAACATGGCTACATAAATCTCACTTATATACCCTCTGACTGAGACTTACTCTTTATTTATTTAGTCGGTACCCGTTAGGCCACAGTAGATAGACTTTGATGAGTTTCTCACTGCCTATTATGCTTTTACCCCCCCCCCCCCCCCCCAAAAAAAAAAAAAAAAGAAAAAAAGGTTTTTCATAACTTCCTATAATTCTTTCTATATGTCAGTTTAAAATCAGCGCGCGTATTAGACTGAACTCGGCTCTCATAGTGGGTTGTCTTAGAGTTTTTTTTTTTTTTTGCTACCTTGAGCAAAGTTTTCGGGAAGGCATCATTAAGCCTTATGACGGAACAATTCTCACGTCTGGCAAAGTCTGCTGCGTCCAATATCTTCTGTTATTTCGTTTCATTTTGGGTTACAAGGGGAAAGACTGATCCCGGGCTTGTAGACGGAAAGATTGGATATTGTGAGCTTAGCTGTTGGCAGTAACAAGTCTTTGACCTCACGAAGTAGGTTCTAAGGTTGAAATCTATTGGGCAAGATTGAAATTCATGCTGATTTCTGACCAGGTTGTTTAGTAAACAAATTGTGTGGAAGGCGGGGGCCGTATGTCTACTTTTCAACCGCTGGTTTACATCTGGGATCTCGAATAAATCGACTGTCAGTGAGTCGAGAAAAGTTCCATGGGACGATTTATGTGAAGAAAGCGAGAGTTTTACGGAGTAATTTGACGATTTTTCGCCCGAGTTAAGTGTGGAAATATTATGAGTGGTTTTGGAAAGTGTTTTAATTGCCGCGAAAGTCATTTATTGTGTGATATACCGAAAGTGTTGACAGACTAATCGCAGGTATGTGCCGTTGAGCTCGTGTTACTAGAATGCTTTGTGTCAAGCATTAAAAAGGCTTCGTGAGTGTTTAGTTTAAGTGATTTTGTCTTAGAAAGCCTATTCTGTGCTCAAAGATTGTGGATTCTTAATCTGTTTTCGGCCGATACTGAGCTGTGGCCTCAGGGTTTGACTGACTAAAAGATTACAATTTCTGGACGTTTCAAATGTTTATTTCATCGCAAAATCCTGTTACTTCTGCGAGAGAACTTTACTGTCTATTTCCAGCAATAATGCTGTCATTGCTTAGCCTCAGCTAGTGGCTTTTAGCTGCTTCCCATTACACTTAATTGGAGAAAACATTTTCTCCAATTTTTAAACAACGTAAAGGTATTTTTGAAGCTTCTTGAAAGAATGACGTTATAAGTGATACCTGTTATTAGTAACAACATAAAAATTTGAAAAGCAGTGTTCAAACTGTTACAGATATTTCTGCTACACAAAAAAATCCCATCTCAATCAGATAAAATGGCATGAAGTTACCGCTAATTAAAGAAACTCCAATTTACCGCCAAATGACCAAATATGGTCAAAATAAGGGGTATTTTATACGCGAGAAAAATGAATGTAATGGCACAGAAGCAAGGACAAAGTTACAGAAAATCATAATTGTAGTTTATTCTACTTAGTGTAGTTGTGCTATTCGCGTTTTTCTTCGCGAAATACGTCATTGTGACGTAATAAAGACGATTGAGTTGGGTTTGCAACAAAAATCATTGAAATCATAGAATTCTATGCAGAAAAGTAATATAAAATGTTTACCATTTCTGTCCTAAATTTTTATTCTGATGCCAAATTTGGACATTATTTATGACGTCACAATAGCAGTCACATGGGATGGAAAACAGGTAATTTATCAACCTTCGTCGCTCCCAAGTTTCGTTACATTCAATGTATTTTACTTGTCTATGGCCTAAAACTCTCAGTTTTGAGAGGTACACTGTATGGGAGGAAATGCCCTAGCAACCGACCACCATGTATCGGTCACTTTGATAAATAACAATAAATATATTTCTCGAAGGTTTTTGGAATTGGGAAAAGGAATTTTGTGTTTCTACAGACTTACGAGCATTGTTTTAGTTTTGAAATAAAAGCTATCACTTTTCGCAAATAAATCCTTTCTTGTTCTGGCATGAGTTATCGTGCCACTCTGCGTCATACTCCTTGTCATGATGACTTCCCATTCGTATTCCTGCGCAGTCCTGGCCGCTGCCGGCATTATTTGGTTGGTCACTTCTCCAGTTTTTATAACCAGTCAATCCAGTTCCGTCAACCCATTTCCATACACCTTCATGATCGGCGTCAGATAGTCCAATCCAGTAATCCACTTGGCCTGTTAGATATGTTGCTGTAATGAAATCATTTTCGTCATGAGATTCAATCTTCACCAGACTGGCACCATGTTTTTCGCAGGTAGCTTTGGCCTCTTTCCAATTTTTGACTGATGTGAATAATTTGTAGCATTTTTCTCCGTATCTGTTCCAATCTGAGTCGCAAACTGAAGATTAAGATTTAAAACCGTCAAGTTAGTTATGAATTAATTGTCTTGAGACTGAGAATAAAAATGGGAGTGGGAATTGGAATGAGAACTAGAATGAGAGTGAGATAAGAACAATAAGTTAAAAAGACTGTTGTTATAACTAAAGGAATAAAATCCACAACATGCGATGAGTTTCAATTCCATTGATGATGTAAAAATCGTGCCCTTATCGTTTGTATGTCGAGCCAAAGGTCGTGCTTTCATGGAGCCTTCATCGTCCGTAACAGATCATGCTTTTATCGAGGCTGGGGTCACAGCTTTCTTGTGTGTGCGCGGAGCCTCGGATGGGAGTTAAATCTGTTCGAGGCGGTTCGCTGCGCGTTTTTCAAAGATTTTTGTGCGATGTGATGTGTTCACTGTTCTATGGATGCGTTTCGAGGAGACTGGGAAATAATGGATGAGCCCATCCGTACGACATGTCCATTCAGTGCTAAGCCGGTACATTAAACTAGCCTCGATGCACGGTTGTTCACAGTGCATTTTTTTTTTTTTTTTTTTTTTGCATTACAAATTACGTTCTAACGCTAAGAAGTTTTTTTTCGGGCAGCGAGTGAAGCGAGTTTGTTGTAAATTTTGTCGCTCGCGCTCAAGCGCCACAAAACACGGCCACCGACAGGGGCTTATTTTATGTATCCTGAGGCAAATAACAGCGAGATGCAAACACAAAAGTGGCTGGTAATTATGGAGGGGAAAACTGGACAAAAATGTTATTGGATCGTACCATAAGGTGCATTATATCGAATTTGCCTGTATACTGTCTTACCCTACCCGGTATGCTGTTATGTCGTACTCGGTGATGTTGTATCTATGATATTGTTAATATATTGGCGCTCCTTCATATATACCGTAAAATTCCCAAAAATAAGCTCCTCCAAAAATAAGCCCCCCAAAACGGTAACGCAAAAAACCCTCCGTTAAATCGCCCCTCCAAATATAAGCCTCCCGGGGGCTTGTACTTCCAACTATAAGGCTAGCCCAATCGCAAATTTCCCTCCGTAGATAAGCCCCTCCAAATATAAGCCCCTCAAAAAGGGCCTTTGAAAAATATAAGCCCCGGGTCTTATTTTCTGAATTTTACGGTCGCTGAACCACTTGATTATAATGAATAAATGCTTAGCTGGACGTTTTTTATCCCAGTGGCTGAGACCAGGATAACCTTAACATGAATGTTGATTAGTGAAATTGGTCTCCAATTTTCTAAAAGTTAACAGTCCTTTCCCTTTTTTTTTCAATGAAAGTGATCTTGGCTTGTTTCTTTGCATCTCAAGTAGGCAAAGCACCACAAGCAATGAAGGCAACGCTACATTAAAAGCACCCTATGATAGCAAGCTCAACATACACATACGACGGCTAACGGTTAAACCTGTTGGGAACCTTAAGTAAATCACCTTAAGCAAGCAAAGCACGTCAAGCAAGTAAAGCACCAGAAGCACGGAAACACGTAAAGCACCTAAACACGGTACACTATAATGATCATATTTGACGTACTTTGAAAGCCGCCGACCACATTTCGGGTACGACATAGTAGCATCGGGTACGATATAGCAGCACGATACAATACCATTCAGGTTACGATATCGGGTTACCGAGTACGAAACAACAGCATACAAGTTACGATATATGACTACCGGGTACGATACATCAGCATCGGAGTACGATACAATACTATTCTGGTTACGATGTAAGGTTACCGAGTACGATAATACAGTGTTCCGGTTACAATACAACATCACCGAGTACGACATAACAGCATAGCGGGTACGGTAAGACAGTATACAGGCAAATTCGATATAATGCACCTTATGGTACGATCCAATAACATTTTTGTCCAGTATTCCCCTTCATAGGTAATCCTTGCCGTGGAAGATTTAACACCGAAAGAACGGCGACCTGAACAAGAGAGCGAGAGCAGCTAAGAAGAAGACCAGTGCGTTTATCGAGCGGCCTGTATTAAACCCGAGAGTGGATAGAAACGGAAATGCGAAACCGATTTGAAATACCCACATGTATCTTTAAGTTCATGATAAATACAGTTCCTCAAGGTTCAAATAGTGTGAATGGAAGAGAAAAATACGTCAAAGGTACTAATTAAAAAAAAAAAACATGTATTATGCAATGGTTGCATGGATGTGAGGCTTCATTTTTTTTTTTTTTTTTTGGCGCTGGAGGAAGTTGTGGTGCACTGGTTCAAATCCCGCCGGGGCTACTTTTGGTATTTTGTTTTTGTTTGTTTGTTTCATCGTATTCTTACGCTTTGGCTTATTTCTGTTTATTCTCACTGCTACCCTTTTGCGAGGTTTTTGTGACGAAGTTTATCTAGTTTATTCAATCACTATGAAAAATAATCAACTTTTACTGAAAAAAATATATCGCTCATGACGTATGTAATGCTGAAAGAAAATCTTACCATAGGGGGTGGGGAAGAAGAGGATTTGACACCTTACTAGCTGTCATCCGTCAACAACAAAATGGCTGGCGCGCGTTCATCATGTCGTGGTTTTCAACACTAATGTTTTGCATTTTAATATGGAAAATACGCTAATGAAAGACACAAATACAAAGAGATCATTTCTTCATTTCATTTCATTTCCGCAGTTGACATATGATTTATTTCATATATCATTGACACTCATTTCTCTCACGGGAACATATGAACCCACAATTGACCTGCACCCAACGTTAGTGGCTTCATAGCTCAGCTGGTAGAGCATCGCACCGATATCGCGAGGTCACGGGTTCAAACCCCGTTGAAGGCCTTTTTTTCTTTTTTCAGGCTTCTTTACGCAGTTGCATAAATTGCGTTCACTGAGACGATCATTTCTACATTTCATTTCATTTCCGCAGTTCACATATGATTTATTTCATATATCATTAACACTCATTTCTCTCACGGGAACATATGAACCCATAATTGACCTGCTCCCAACGTCAGTGGCTTCATAGCTCAGCTGGTAGAGCATCGCACCGATATCGCGAGGTCACGGGTTCAAACCCCGTTGAAGGCCTTTTTTTCTTTTTTCAGGCTTCTTTACGCAATTGCATAAATTGCTTTCACTGAGACGATCATTTCTACATTTCATTTCATTTCCGCAGTTCACATATGATTTATTTCATATATCATTAACACAGAGAAATTTCAAAAGAATGCTCAGGTTTATTTTTGTGGACAAACAAGAACTTTTAAATTGTACATGTTTCGAAGAATTCAACCCTGTTTTCTTCACGGCGGATCAGAGCGGTGGCTTGTTTTGAACCAACCGACGCAGCAAGGTTTCTGAAGAAACTTAAGGTACACTTTAGTAGTCATGCTTCAGCATTTTACTCCGTTTTAGTGTATAGGTATAACTATAGGTATAGGCATAGGTAAGTCATTGATATGCAAAAGGATCGAGTCTAGAGAAAAAAAGCGTTCCTCCATACTAATTAAGTGCCTATTCAGGGTCTTCCTACATACTAATTCGGTATAGGTTTACTAATGAGGGAATACTACAAAAGGCACAATAGGCTTACCTCCGCTTGCTCGTGAAGTAACTTGAGCCCAGTTTTCGGACCGTTTATTAAAATTAAAATAGGAATAAGTGGAGTTGAAAAGTCTTTATTTCAATTTAGTTTATGTCTTCTTATTTAGCGCTAAAACTCGGATATATAAACAAAACAAACACACATATACACAAAGTGGAGCTACAAACTCTCCAATTCAATTTTGCCTGACTCACTGTTACAGAACCGCGTGCTTGTTTTACTCACCCCTCTCCTTTTTCAATTTTTCCCCTCCTCAATGTTTTCTATTCCCTCCTCCACAATTTTTATTATTTTCCGTCCTCAATGTGTTTTACACCACTCCTCCTATAGCGCGTGAAACGCTGAGACTTCAATAGTTTTTCATTTCCTCGAGATAGATAGGAGAAAACGCAGTTCTGTAATAGTCAAAGAAAATTGAAACAGAGAGTTTTCAGCTCCATTTTGTGTATATCTGTGTTTGTTTTGTTTATATATCCGAGTTTTAGTGCTTAACAAGAAGACATAAACTAAATTGAAATAAAGACTTTTCACCTCCATTTATTCCTATTTTAATTTTGATAGACAGTCCGAGGTAAGCCTATTGTGGCTATTGTAGTATTCGCTCGTTACTAAACCTATACCGAATTAGTAATGCAAGAAGACACTGACTACGCACTTTATTAGTATTCAAGAATTTTTGCAGTGTGCTGGTCTTTTTTCATGACTTGTGCCCTGAATATAGCTGAAACCGTACATGAAAAAAGTTTGTTTTCAGTTGTTTGTTTACCGCTTTATATTCGATCTCGCTAAAAAAGTGAGCTTGTCTAAAATATGAAAGAGTTCTTCTCTGTTCTAACGACAGACTCGTCGACCCCGAGTTTGTCTTTGTTTGTCATGCAATTGGATCAATATATATTTTAAGCTTACGTCCGGAGTTTTTTTTGGAAAAGGGATTTCAAAAGCTCTTGATCTGCATACTGCCAAGCTTACGACCAGAAAAAGAAAAATCATAAGCTGTAAAGATATGTCCCTCCTCTGAAACAGCTGAATTTTTTCAATGTTTGTTTACATCATGACAAACAACACACAGTTCACCACAAACTGTACTAATTTACACCCAACACCCACCAGTGACCCACTGGCGAAAGTTAAACTTGCCTTTTGTACATCATCTTAATCATAAATATCATTACCCTAAAATCTCTTCTGGATTTTCCCCCAAAAATAATTAAACAAGACCTCTTATTGGTTTTCGGGATTTAATTACAGAATTACAGGTGTATGCCGAATACAGTATTAAACTGAGGTAAAGCAACAAGATTCAATGATCACAGTCTCTCACAAATACCTGCCATTTAGCTTCCTCTTTCAACGCTACAGCTAAGTGAACTCTAAGAGGAATGATTTGGGGTTCCACTAGCTCTGGAGAGCTGAAAATACGCACAATGTAAAGTATAATGCATCCTTTCATGAACGTCTAAACTCCTCGATCTTTTTGTACGCTGGCCCTCAAACTTGTGACCGGCCAGTATGATTGCCCGTAAAATTTGCTCGACGATAGAAAGCAATCTTTAAAATTCATTACACCACTGGACATTTCATTCCAAAAAAGTACTTAAGTCTAGTTTTTTATGACAATAGAAACCTTAAAATCTCCAAATCCAAGAAGTCGGAACAGTATCTCCGTGATAAAATCGAAATTTTTATCCGTCTCTTCGATGAACTCTTTGCTCGCCATTTTGAAAGTCACTGACGCGAGACGTGACGTCATACTGGTAGGCGAACTGTACAAAAGATTTCCTTGGATACACCTCGCCCCCCACCCCCTGGATGGAGGTAAGCATGTTTTGGGGGATAAGCATCTCGGAGGGTGTCATCCGCCTCGGCCAACAGCCTCAGTGGATAACAGCTTCTTCGATCTCCATAATTCTTCAGATGATATTCAGCGTAATTCAATGTTCTTAATAATGACTTACTTTTTATGCAACTTACACCATCGCCAGTGTATCCGGTCAGGCAAGTACACTGAAATGAGCCTGGAAGATCAACACATGAGGCAAATCCAGAACAGCTATGGCTACCATCCATGCATTCCTTGATGTCTGTTCGAGTTAATCATAATATTGTTCTATACTAATTTATCAATTTATCTATCTACCTGGAGTATTTTTTTAATCTATTTATCTCATGTAAAGTGAAGTTAAATTACCTACCGGAGCAATTTAAACCTTCTCCCGTATATCCAGTCGGACAATTGCATTGAAATGAGCCAGGAACATCGACGCATGACAAATTTGCTGAACAGTTATGGCTGCCATCTAAACATTCCTTGATATCTGCAACAGAAGATAAAAACATGTTAAAAACTCCAAGGACCTTGCAGTGTGATCATGTTGCGCGCTGGACTTGTGGTTTATTTAACATCTTCTCTGCAATTATTTTAAAACGCCAACTCGAGGTACTATGATTTGTATCAAATTTTCCACCTCATTTTATAGTGTTTGTTTATTTAAGTGACATGGAGGAAATGAGGTATTATATATTTGTACAGGACAAAGTACTCCATATCGCCATTTGAAAAAGATCATTGCGGAGCTCTACACGCGCGCGAAGCGCGTACAAGCTGAGACCAATAGGTAAGAAAATGTACCCATCCGAGAAGATTTTGTAATCAAGTGACCGTAAACCTGCAGCTGACGACCGTCCATCCGCACCACTGGGAAACCAATGTTTAATCTCACACAGTCTATTACACATCCATGTTGTGATCAACTGACAGCTGTCAATACAGGGTATACCCTGACCAGTATCACCTGACCGTATCGGGAGCCCAGGTATCAACCCACCGAGGTCAAGTACACACTGTAGCTTTTAGAAGTTATCCGCTGATGCGTAAGAGGGCTAAAAAGTCTCAAGCGATTCTGGCCTTACCTGATGGTTTTCAGGAGCTGCATCTCGACTGGTAAGCCTGAGTAATTATTATATTTGATGTTTCTTTTTGGTTTCATGAAGTCGAGCGTAGTTTATGCGGCTAGTTTTTGCACGTTTGTAAGATTTTTGACATAATCTGACCCAGTTTCAGGTTTCATATAAGCCTACAGAACTTCAAATAGAAGAAAACGTTCCGGATATTTAGTTATAATTGTGGTTGTCAAAGGAAAGATTTGAGCGATTTTCTTGCCTCGAGCTCATCTGGCATAAAACATAAATCTGCAAGGTTTTAAACTTTTATGCATATATGACTCAGGATTTTTAGCGACACTTTAATCTTAATACTTGTTTTCGTGAATGACCATTATTGTCGCCTTAAATTTTTCACCGAATTACATTTCTTTTGTTGATTGTTACTGGTCTATCTTGCAATTGTAATCGCTGTGCTGGTTGTTTTCAGTGAACATTTCTCGTAGGGGTACTCAAAATGCCGCGCGTATCAAACGCTTTTTAAGATTACACATAATAAAATCATTAAATAAATAAAAAATAAATATTTTCTTTATTATACTGAAGCGTAAATCTTAGGCTATCAATGTTCATTCAAATATTTGGCGTCGGTCAAAAGTAAGAACCGGCTGGCCTTATAGGTGATTTTGGAATTTTCTTGAACGTTTTCGGTAAAAGCCCATTATTCGACCATTATTACCCTGCATACCTCATAGGAGCAGATTGTTCTGACTGAACAGTCCCGACATTATGAAATGGAATTCTCTAATGAAAAAGTTTTATAATGTGGCCAATTCTATAATTTGTTGTGCAAAGGAAACGCGTGCTTCCATTGTCCTGAATATTGAATGAGTGCAATTTGTCTTGCAAAATTGTGAAAAATTCGCCCTGATTTTTTTTTTATTTTATTTTGGCCTCCCTTTTATACAAAGGAATGCAATCTATAAATTACAACGTGTAAATTGGCTACCACCGAGGACTATTGTGTCTTCTAACCAGCCCTTATAGCATAAAATTAAATGTCGCTGCTGTCCAATTAACCTCATAGAATAAAGGTGGTGAAAGTGGCCGACTGGGTTATTTTGTTTGGGCCTAATCTACTGTGATCAAGACCCAGCATGGCTCTTGACTGTGATCGACGATGATAGCAAATTCTTTGTGTAGTATAAGACTATTAATTCGACGTAAAATTTATTTCACTCGAAAATCTTTCTCTAAAATCACTTAGCCTTTCCCTCAAAAGTCACATGAATGTGCCATAACGGTCACCGATTTGTGGATTACCATTTTATTGTTTGATATAATTCATAAATTTATTAATAGGAGGTTCACTTTTAGCCCTGGCTAAATCTATATATTATATATTGATCGTTTAATCAGTTATTTTCACCTATAAGAAACTTAAAGCCCTTCATTAACACCTCTAATGCACAAGTTATTACATACGAACTACATTATCGACATACCTAGGTTGCATTTATCTCCGTAATAACCTCGAGGGCAGATGCATCGGAATCCTTGATCTCCGTATCCTGTTTGACAGGTTGCATTGTTGGGACAAGGGCTTCTTAGACACGAATCCTTAAAAATAAATTACACCTTCAAATTTTCACTTTTACTTCTATAATACCCTCTAAGGATATGTGCTGATCCAAGAGGTGAAGTCTGTTGCATTCTTCTTTCCCTCTCTGGATTTTTCAACTGCCCTAATAGCCTTTCAACTACAAGTAGAAGCCGTAGTAAAAATAAACAATTTTTGCTTCTTCAAATAAGATTTACCTCATTTATTACAACGTATTTAAAGCTCACTCTTGCCTCAAGTTCTCCATCTGACGCTTGCGAATGGTGCACGTCACTTAGTTCACACACAGATAGACCGTCAACCGATTCACCATAATTGTAGGACCGACAGTTCGGCTCCAGGAAGCAGTTTAATTCGCAATCGTCAATATCAACCCGATGGTAAATTCTGATCACGTGATTGATAAGCGCTTTATGGTGCATTTGATCTTTAAATTCAATTTTCCTACAGTCATCTAGGAGGAATAGAAAAGAATTAGTCAACAATAAGTTACCTTCAAAAGGGGGAGGGGGTGGGGAAGAGGAAGGAGGGGGAGAGGGGGGAACCTTCACAAGAAGCTAAACATATTGCAAAACCAAGTCTACGGCATGTGAGGGCTCCTTGATTGCTTAAAAAAATAATGAATAAAATGTAAAATGTAACAATTATTATTACCATCTTAAACGATAACCACGCGGGATGACTATTATCAAGGAATTTATTAAAGGAACCTTCAATGTACTAATCATTTTTTAGCCACAGGAAAATTATATATCCTTATTAAACGTATTCATACCATACCGGAGGGGTGGTGGGAGGGGTAGCTTCAAGATTTCCTCCCTCGCCTAAAATTAATGTTGAAAAACTTGCAATCTGTCTAATAACCTACGATCGCCAACCTCTATAGCGACCTTTTTTTTCTCTAAATAGTTGGGACGTCGTGACGTATAAGGCCAACATTGACGTCATCATGGTTACAATGACAATTAAATTTTTTCCTGAAAATTAGATTTACACAGATTTGCTCGGTACAAATATTGTGCAAAAAGAGTGTAAAGTGGCAAAAAAATTAAAGGCAAAGATAGCCTGTTACACTTAATTGTAACAGTTTAAGGTAAAGATGGTACAGTCAAACCTGTGTACAACGGTCACCCTTGGAAAATGGCAAGGTGACAGTTATATCCAGGGTGACCCTAGTTACAGGTCAACTTTTCAGAAACATAAAGGCAACTAAAATTTTGGGAAGTTGTCCAATGAGCGTAATATACAGTGGTAATCACTATGCACAGGACCGTTATATACAGGTTTGACTGTACTGCATTTGCATCCCAGTTTACAAGGGGTTATAAATTCAAGGGCAAAAGCGGTATTTACTATCTTTGCCCGTCATTAAACTGTAGTTTGCAGGTTTTTGCACTGAGTAAATAAACGTTGGTGTAAATCAAATGTTTTGCGCAATAAATGGCCTTATTGACACTCTCTGCAAGGAAATTTTTGTTTCGTGTTTAGGTAGTTTATGTCTGTATTGTAACTTTACGATAGAAAACGTTTTAAGAAAAATGGAATAAGCTTGATAACAATATTAGGATTAGCTCTTTATATCAATGTAGTATTCACAATCGTTATTTTATTCCCTATGGAGTTATTTGGAGAAGCTACACATGTATTAACGCTATCTAAGAAATCAGTAACTCTGTATCCTTTTTTGTATTCATTTTGTTTTCATATTCAGTGCATTGAAGTGAATTTTTGTAATAGAACTTTCAAATAAATGAACCTGTCCCAAAAGTTCCTTCCTCTAATTTTATGCACTAT
>JBBMOI010000008.1:13652500-13670000 GCA_038088405.1 Porites divaricata | reverse complement strand
TGGTGTTTTAACCTGTTTTTAATGGTGTTTTAACCTTTTTCTAATAGTGTTTTAACCTGCTTTCAGTACGTTAGTTAGGTATTTAGACAGTTGGTAGGTCGGGGACCCACAGAAAGAAACTATATTGGCCGCATAGGTATGTTGGGTTTGTGTAGTTTTGGTAGTTCATACAACTTGGTCGGCTGCGGAACACTACACCTCAGTCTGTTATAACCTCTAAAGTCAATCTTGTTGGTTTTCTTCAGTGTAAGCAGTTTAATTTGTTGTTAAGTTTGCGTTGCAGTGCGGGGCGTCGGGTCTCGTTGAAGTACCTTGTAGGTCTGTTTGTCGTTAACAAGCTAGTCCATTTTGTCGTTGTAGTCTGTCTTGTCCATAACAACAGTCACCCGTCCCTTGTCTGAGGGCAGTATGACAATGTTCTCGTCTGTTTTCAGTCGTTTAAGTGATTTCTGGTAAACCTGCTTTCTAAAGTAAGACGTTGATAGTAGTCTGCACAATACGTTTACTAACTTAGAACAAACGCTACTGAATCGCCACTGAATCGAAGCCAACAGTTACCAGCGCCGTACAAACGACTTTGACGAGATCAAGCAAAACTAACTACGAGAGAACGACTGGAGAACTGACAATATGACTAACAATAGACGGATCTAAACGCACCAATTACTGATTACGACTCTTCATAGCAAATAATTTCACGGCTTAAATGACATACAACCAATAACATCGTGACGTAATTGACCAATCAGATCAATAACCAGAGTATAATACCATCAACTGACGTGATACAACTCACTTCGACTCTGAAGATGACTACCGTACAGGTTGTCGAAATGTCAGTCACTGTCAACAACATCAGTCCTACTCAGGACTACGTTCACCCGGATGATCAAACTTAACATACTCATTGTTTAAAGGAAGCATTGCCGTCATGTGACCTCTTAGTGCAAGTGACCTATTGAAATCACACCTGTCTGCGGAAACAATATAATTTCAGTCCAAGTACGGATAGATGGGACTGTATGCTTGCCGCACTTTCTCTTTCTCTTTTATTTTTTTCCCTCTCTCTTTTTTTAACGTTAGCAAGTTAGTTTCAATGACATGTTTTTGCTTAACTGTGACATACATTCATATAACACTAGGAACAAGAATTCCTTCCGTTTGCCCTACTGTAGGACAAATGTAAGGAAATTTTCACTTCGTTTTCAAGGGCCTAATATATTTAATTCCCTTAGCTCTGAAATTCAGAATGCCTCTAGCACTGCTTTGTTCACTTCTAAACTCAAGTCATTTTTTCTTGGTTTAAGCACACTTTAGTTCTCCTAATGCTTTTGTGTAGTTTTTCGCTTCTTTCGCTTCTTTTTTCTTTATTTTTTTCCCACCTTTTTTTTTTTCTTTTGCACTTACACGTTCAGCCTTTTCTATTTTTATCCTATTTTAATGATAATGATTAATTTCTATTATGCGTACTTAGAGTTAAATTGCCAATGTCAGCATTGTAATTATTAATTTATTAGGTATTATAATCTTAAAAGGTGGTCCTATTCACAAGCCTTATTAGCTTTCTTGGGCTTCCTTGCCTTATCTTTTTATTCTTTTAAGTTTTCTATTTTGTGTATGGCAAAAATGACAATAAACAATAAACAATAATAAACAAGTTTGCAAAGTAAGGCTTATGTAAGGTAAGGGTAAGGCTTATGTAGGGTAAGGTTTGTTGAACAGTGAGGACCTATGCAATTACTTAATATCCATTAATGTTTAGAATTTTTGTGGATTTCGGTTTGGACCCCGTCAAGGTGTCGCAAAGTATATTTGAGAACAGGGCATATGAAAAAAATATATAATATATAAATAATAACGAAAAATCTAAACACGGGTTGGCCCGAACTAGGAGGAACTGCACCCTAGTTCCTTAACCGGTGCTAGAAACCGGTAGTAGAAAACCTCGCGCAGTTTCTCCCAATACGGACTTCTCGGTAAGTAAATAACATACATTTCTTAACCAAATTGCTAGTGGTAAAGAAAAAAAAAATTCTGTTCTTCATTCTGCGATTATTTAACAGTACACCACACCAAAATTTCGCCTTATTAAAGCGTTTATTTTTAGAAATCTTGATATGTGCGTCTATATTTAGCTCGCGAACGTAGACGTATTTCAAAGTCGGACTGAAACGTAAAATGAAAAAAAAAAAAAATAAAGATAAGTTCATAAATCAATGAAAATAATAATTAAAAAATCAAATTTTCGACAGTTTGATGAATAATGATAAACACGCGTTCCCAGTTGGAATTGGGAAAAGTAATTTAATTTCTGTTTCTTTTCTCAAATAAATCTTTTCGTCTGGCATGAGTTATAGTGCCACTCTGAGTCATACTCTCTGCCATGATGAATTCCCAGTCAATCCAGTTCCATCAACCTATTTCCATACACCTTCATGATCTTGATCAGCGTCAGACAGTCCGATCCAGCTATCTTACTTGGCGTGTTAGATATGTAGTTGTAACAAAATTATTTTCGTCATGATACTCAAACCTCACCAGACTTGGCCCATCTACTGCAAATAAGTATGGCCTTTACGTCAACGGGATGGAGATTGAAGTGAAGTGTATACCCTCACGATTCTAGGAGAAACGTTTGATAGGAAGATTTCCTACAAGTAACACATTTCGGCAGTGTAACAGAGAGTTTATTCCAAGACGTCAGCTCTTGTTCCTGTGAAGACTATTATTATCCTATATAAAACGTCTCTAGTTCCACATTCAGAAATCAGAACAGTATTGTAGTATAGTTTTAGTTGGTCTTGGTAAGGTGCAGAACGATAGACTCGATATGCTAACTTATTAACATCTCTTAATTAATTTAGGACTAAGAACGCCTTCCAAACTAAAATGTGTTGGTTAGTGAAATTCAGAGCAAATACTGAGAATCACCTCAAAAAGGCTGCCCTTTCCGTTTAAAATAGAAACCTCAATCGAAGAACAGTTTTTTTACGTTGCAGGTTTTGAAGTTCCCTTAGATTTTTCGCGGAATTTCGTGTTTACCACTTATTTCTTTCCAAAGGCGATTTTTCTTAAACTGTTGTTTAAAATTCACGGAAAACGTCTCCCTGCAGTTTGCAAGGAATCATATAATTCTTCCGAGCAATCTCCAATTCTTTATTACAAAGTTAAACAACTAAAAGATTTTCGGAATTTCTTTTCACGGAAGGTTTCCCATAGCGGAAAACGGGCGAAGGTTCTAACTGTTAATGATCCCCAAGGAACAGAGACAAAAATTCATAACTAAATCTCAACCCCTACAAAAACACAGGAGAGCATTCAAAATTTCTGATCTCCTAAACAACACAGGAGTGGAATCAGAATTTCTGATTCCCCAAGAACGCAGGTGAGGGCTCACAATTTCTGATTCTCCAAATAACACAGGAGAGGATTCAGAATTTCTGATCCCCCTACAACACAAGAGATTCAGAATTTCTGATCCCCTAAACAACACAGGAGATCGGGTGTGTCCGAGAGGAAGACCTGGTGATTCAAAAGATCAGTAAGGGATCATACACGCGCACAAATGGCTTTTATCGCAATCTAGGAAACTAGTCTAATTAAAGAGAGACGATGATATATAATTCACGATATTGTCGCCTCAAATTGTTTGTTTATGATTGATTGCATTGATTCCCATGTCTAAAATTCCCAAAACAGTTCCTGCGGAATTATGTACCTAAACCTGTTTTAAGTTGACTTGTCTTCGACGAGACAGGCAACTAAAGGAGACCGGTGGAGTTGCAATGCAAGCCGGCTCGAATTGTGCATTGCCAAACTTAGCATTGCTTGATCTTAGCGTATCCACGTGACAAATTGAATGTAAACAAACAGCTCGAGCAGACAAAAACAGCCTTCAAGTTATTCTTATCATGATTATTGTTGTCTATTTTTTTGATAAAGATATTGCTGCGATGAGTTCGTTGAATGTTTAGTGCTCTTCTTAAATTAACTTGAGAATCAATCAGCCATAAACAGACAATTTGAGGCAACAATATCGTGAATTATATATCATAGTCTCACTTAGCTTCAATCAAAAGAGTCCCATAGATCGCGATAAAAGCCACTTGTGCGCGTATACGATCCGTAACTGATCTTTTGAATCACCTGTAGCTTTGGTATCACCAGGTCTACTTCCTCTCGGACACGCCTGAACCCTTCTACTTGTCCGTTAACCATGCAGTCATGTCACTATCGCAAGACAAAAAAGAAAGCATTCATTTATTATTTCTCAGCCATTTATTTACCAGTGCTGATTCGTTTGTCAAGTTGTCCGCTATTACTTGGGAATCGGAAGCGCTAAAATACATAACCGTGTCATCAGCGTACATCAAAATTTGGCATTTAGCTAAAACCGTTGGGAGATCGTTTACAAACAAAACAAACAATAAGGGACCTAAATATGATCCTTGTGGAACCCCAGACATAATTGGGCAATAATCAGCGGTGTCTTTGCCAACGCCAACAACTTTATGTTTCGCTGATGCTTATAAATGGAACATCCGCTTTCTTAACGAAGAAGTTGCGCCGTTAATGTCGCTTTTAGTGTCATAGGAGTCTTAAAATCAATATGTGAGCTGTTGTATTACTCATTGACATATGGGTTCCCTTTTTAGTCTATTGTATAACTTCTACCTGCTTTCAAATGAAAAAAAATCAGTTATGGTGTTATTACACATATTTCACTAAGAACTTTTGTACAGAATAGTGGGCTGCCTCACCTAAGGATCGCCAGCAATGATACACACCTAATAATATCAACAAATGGGGTGTGCATTACAAACTTTACTTCCAGAGAAACGATAAATTTGGGGGCGTTCACCAGATTCACGGCAAAACACTAACAACGAGGAAGCCCAAAGGAAACTACTGGGCTTATAAGTAATAGGCTCCATCACTTAATGATTTATAACAAGAATATACAACTGTAGGGCAATTCTGCTGTTAAGTTTGGGTGACTTGCGTACGGCTAATGTTAGAAACGTTGTGGCTTCAAAGCGAGCCCTGAAAACAAGAGCCTCAGAACCATACATGTATACTGTATTATGGCGGATTCTCTGACTTACAAGTTAGATGTTCACATGTCTTGTCGCGGCCTGGTCACTTAAGGGTCCAGTTGTTCGAAGGCCGATTAGTGCTAATCCAGGGTTAAATGTTGTACCCCTGTTTCGTTTTCTTTGTTCAAAAGCATTTTCCCGAATAATTTTCTTTCTTCTTGTTAGAGTATCCAAACAATCACATTGTAGCAAAAAAGAACAAAACTCAATTTGTTTCTCAAGCTTTCATATCTGAAATCAAATTTCGCACTAAACCTGAGTTAACTTAACCCAGCTATGAACAACCCGGCCCAGTATTCCACGAAAGCACGCTAACTTTAAGGAGGCAAATTATATCAATGTATAATATGTTCACTTTTCGCAAATGTAATCCAGTGTTAGGGAACACTTTTCGTCGTTCCATTCTGCGTTGTAATTCGCACCATAGTAGTTTCCCTTTAGTATTGCCCCACAATGCTGGTTATTCTCATAATTATTGGGTTGGCCACTTCGCCACTTTTCGTAACCAGTTATTCCGGTTCCATCAGTCCATCTCCAGTCACCTTCATTATCAAAGTCGGAAAGTCCAATCCAGTATCGACCTCCTCCTCCTCCACTTAAATATTGTGTTTTTATAAATTCATTTTCGTCCTCAGAATCAATCTTCACTAACTTACCACCAAAATTTTGGCAGTTCAGTCTCGCATTGCTCCAGCCCTGTGAAGAATGTTTTTTATAACACGACGATCCAAAACTTGTCCACTGCTCTTCGCAGGATGCTGAAACAACTAAAATAATGGAAAGAAAAACAAAGTTAAAAGAAAATAAATCACCAAAGAGGTATCGTCTGGTAGCGCACAGGGTGGGGGGGGGGGGGCGGGGGGGGAGGAGGAGGAAGGTGAGTCATTCAGCACAATTAACATTTGATTTGTGTCTGGTAAAGATTATTTTCATTATCACACTCTTTTTGTAAGACTAAAACTTGCTAACATAAAGTCTGACACCATTTCATGTTTCGCTCGCCATAAAGTGAAATTCATTGTACATCACGAACTTCCCTAATGGTTTTGGGGTTTTGATCCAGAGCACTGATGGTATAATTAGAGGACTGTTCTCACAGAGGTCTGCTGTGAGTATCTATGTCGCATTTCACAGCTTTTTTTCTACAATAGTTTGTATGCCTTGCTTTTGTAGGCGGCGACGCAGGAGGCTCGGATTAAGTCCTTTGATGATGGCAGTACCGCTGTAGATTTTCTTTTGCGTACTGTCTGCAACAGCATGGAATACGAGCTATTTTTACTTCCAACACAACACTTTTGATAAAACCTAGTACGATCTAAGGATGCTGGTAACTACCATAACAAGATTAAGTAATATAAAAGATTCCTTGCGGAAAAGTATACGTTGGGGAACTCGAAAGATGCATGTGCGAACAGACTAAGGAACCTGGCAGGGATACAGGGCTTTCACGAACTCAAAGCGCAGGCTTTTTTCTAGTCACGCCTTCAAGAAGGGGCATTATCCGATTTGGCAGGAGCATGAGTTGAGATCCAGAAGTGCTTACCCTAACACCATTACCTAAATCATACAAGATTGTGTTTCCAGTAGTAATTGTGTTAATGAAACAAAATAAATTGTTTTTTTTATTCTTAATTATTTTGTAAGCTATGTCTGGCGCGTTAATTCCACGGATTTGATGTAACGTCGGGACTGTAGAGTTGACGGAACCTTCTAAAAACGGGCCCCAAAATATGATTCATGCTAAGGATGTATTTATCTCGTCACGAATGCGTGACACTTGTATTTCAGTAGCTGATAAGGTGATACTCGGTAAAGAAATATCAAAAAGTGTCAGATATTTTTCAACAGTAAGGGCATACGTCTGATGTTTATATACAATGGTTTTGTCAACAAACCTGGGCTTGCCGGCTGTACTGAGGTAGTTGCTGAGGAGGTCGATGACGCTGCTGATGGCTTAAGGACAGTTGTCACAGTTGGCAATGGCCCTGCATAAAAACGAAAAAGGATAATTACTTGAATATTGTTCGGAGGAAAGGGATCACATTAAAGAAACTTAAAAAGTGAAAAATGAAAAATTGTGAATTAAATGAGAAGTGGAGTAGGTAAAGATAGCCTGACTATGTATATGTATATGGGCATATGGTGTCAATATAGTTTACAATACTCTGCGTAGTTAGACTAGAAGTTGATGCTGCTAATTTAAGGACAGTTGTCACAATTGGCAATGGTATTGCTGAAGAACAAAAAGGGTTGAATGTTGCTTGCTTATGCTGAACAAACAAAGAGCATAGTTAAAAATCTACTTTTTGTGGAAAATTATGGCACCAAATTAAGTAAATTAAAAGACATTTATTACCAAGGCCAATAAACTATTTTATGCAGCCTAGCTGCAGCGCGTTTAATTATCCCGGATGGATTGCATTAGGGGACCTAAAATTGTTAATATAAGCATCTAAGCATACGGTTACAGGCCTCCTTCAGTACAGCTTTGGTGCAGTGCAAACATATATAGTCCCACCCAATCACCCCGCCCCATTTTCTTAACAGTCCTATAGGTAAGTTGCCTTAACTGTATGTAGTCATTAGGTGAAGTAAGGCGTGTGTACTCTCGCCTTTGCAGGAATAAAGTCCTCATTTCCAGATTTTCTGAAGTCTGGCATCGTAATTTATCAATGAACGGCCACTTAACTGAGCAATGTACATTGTTCAGTACAAAGCTTTATTATAAGTAAGCGAGCAAGGCGCATGAGAAAAACAAACAAAAAAATAACAACAACGAAAAAATTGTATCGTGCTTTAATTTCTTAGATTTGATCTAAATCCAGGCCCAAAAAGTCACCGAAACTTTAGAGAACAGGCCCTAGAACTCACGCCGATTGATGCTGAGGGTGTAATAATCGTTGTTTGACCTCATACCACTTATGACATCACATATCGTAACCATAGCATCCAACTGCAATTAAACTACTTTAAAAGTACTTAAGCTTTATGCGAAATAAATTTTCCAGCAAGCTGCTTCAAATTCCCGCGTACGTAATCTATACGATCGATAAAACCCTTTAATCTTGTTACAAAAAATATACTTGTGGTAAGGATATTTATAAAAGTAGTAGTAAAAGTAAATTGAGTTAGAGGTAGTTGATGCGGCCGTCGATGATGCATCATATGGGTTGGAGACTGTTAGCTGGGCTGTCAGTGATTCTGTAGCTACTACTAAACACAAAAATTGGATTCATTTACTCTTGAGTAAATGAGTTTTTTGTAAATTGAAGACAATCTCGACCCACAGGTCTACTGCGCATGCAGAGGAGAGAAATCAAGAGCTCTGGGGAACCCTGGAGCAAGATTGCCTCTGATTGGTTTCACCAAAAAAAAACAATAAATGTGTTCCTGATTGGTCCATTCAAGTTTGCACGAGAGCGGTTGAAAGTGCGGGGTGTCTGGTGTGTGAGAAGTAAACACGACCGGCCGATTCTTGATTTCAGCGATTCCAAAACAACATTTGCACGACTTCTTAGAACGGCTTGGAAACTAAAATTTAGGCCTACTCTGGGACCTTAAGTCGCCGTAACTTTAGACGACTTTATAATGATGCAATGTCACATAGAAGATAAGAGATTGCATGTGCCTGAGTACATTATTCCAATGCACCTCTGTAAAGTAGGGAGCTGGTTTGTAAAATAAAAACGCTAAACTTATATTAAAGTGCCCATCTTCATAATTTGACAACAAGCGTTTAAATAGTTGATATTAAATCACTTATCAATATTGCAAATTTGACCTATTATAGGTCATTTATAATTACTCAATGACGTCATTCCATTCTTTTCATTTTTATAATCCCAGCGAAGTTTAAATAACCAAAGTTCTAATTTGCACAAGAAAGCAAAACGTACCCTGAAGGTTTCTGGTCGTAGCAATAAAATAGCGTCATCGTGCAGATGATCTATTGGGGGATTGTAGAAACTCAAACAGAAATATAGACTGTTTTCGTTGTATAATAAAATGCATCTATGTTCCATGAAAACTTTCAAAAATACAAGGTATGAGAGTATCTTTCAAGTTTATTACAAACTGAGCTAAGCTCCAAAATCAGACTGTCCATTATTCAGTACATTATAATGTTTGACAATGCAATGCGCTTGAATGTAACGTTGCAATTAAAACGCTCCTTATTGTATGTGTCATCATTAGCGTTTGTGTTCTTTGTTTTACTCAAAGTAAGTCCGCAACTGACAGTATCAAAGAATTGCAGGAAAGAAATGATCGCCTCTTTGTCATTTCTGGACGTTACCTGTAAAAGAAAAAAAATGGAATGTTCATACATACAAGGGTAGATCTGACTTTTTTAGCGTTGGTTTCTATATTTTTGCAGAAGACTAGAAGACGGACAAACAGGAACAATGTATCCGAGTAGACGAGTTGACAACCACTTATGCCTGAGAGTTCTAAGTATGCACAAAAGTAAGATAAACTGAATACCAAAAGGATAATTCAAGGCATTTGTTGGTATCCAGGCTTTTTCATTCCTAAATTAATGCTAAATTTGTACTTACAGTCTCTCGCAGGATCCATTTCTTGTCCAACCATTCACCAACATCTCAACAAGGCACCACAGAAAAAAACAAAAAAGGCAAACAAGTGCGAAGAGACATGACGACATCTGGACGCCACAACTGCTACGTTACAACAAAATAGATTCATCGTGATCCGAAAACACTTCGGAGGAAATTCGGCCGATTTCGCCTTGTATCTATGCGTGCTCGGGGTATCTTCGGGTGAAGCAGATGAGGTTGCTGCAAGGACTATCGTCAACAAGGAGTAAAACAGTTTTGCGAGACTTGCATAGCCCGACGCGACAAGAAGCGCCCTAAAAATCTAAGCAAAATTTATCTGAGAACGCAGTCCAAATTCACCAAATCATCAGAACGTCTTTGCAGTGTTAACGTCGTACTCTCGTACTGACTTGAAAGACCTCATAAGCTTAATTATCACCAATCTTTTGTTCTTGACCGAGAAACATTCCCACGCGATAAAACTTTATATCTAAAGCTTATGGATAAGTTTATACTGAGAAGATTTGTTGTCTCATTGTTTAAAATGCTTTTCCGCGATCAAATTAAAAACTGGACCCAGAAATGTTATCAGTTTGAAATATAAGGATTCATTGATCCTTGAATGCAAGTGAAGTATTCCATTTTTTCGCTTGAATGATGTTGTTTGTTTTTTATTATTATTTTTTTCAATGTTGTGCTTTTTTTTTTCTTTTTTCTCATGACATGCATTATGACAAACAACTTTCCAGAAACAACAGTCAAACTCAGTGCCGCAAAACTGACATCATCTCCAGTTTGCAAAGTAAGCACTGGGGTCGAGAATGGAATTGAAGAGTGAAGGTTTGAAGTATAAATATACCAGTATATATTTCAAACAAACAAAAGGCGTTGTTCTCATCGTCATCTTTATCATCATTGTTATCGTTGTTGTCACCATTATCATCATCGTCGTCATCGTCATTGTCATCGTCATCATCATCACCATCATGCTCATTATCACTATCATGTTATTATATTATCATTATTATTCTTACAATGATTTTCACAGGCCCAAATGTATTTTCTTTCGTACCTAACTGGCATCGATCTCCATAATAACTACTTGGACAGACGCAAATGTAACCATGATCTCCAAATCCTGCCCGGCAGGTTGCATTTCTCGAACAAGGGCTGCTAAGACAGGAATCCTAAATAAATAAGATCAAAAGCACGCAATCAAGTTCTTTTCCTGCAGTAACACAATGTGGGAGAGGGAGGTGGGATTGGGGGCTGCCAAGTGTCAAATAAATGAGTGAAACCCAACAAGAAAGTCAGATCGTTTGGCAAACGATTTATTCAACCCTTGGCAATTAAGAATGCAGACAATAGAGAGTTTTAGATCCGAGTGTACCGTGAACCTGTAACCGCAGTTTGCCGTTACCCGTTTGCGGTTCGACGTTCAAACATAATTCGATTTAGATTGACGGTGGATTAAAGAAGTGGAAGTAGGTTTATTTTTCCATTTACAAATAGAATAAATATCAATCAGTGAAAATAAAAGAAATTTACGGTAACACTGGTTTATCTAGCAGCAAAGAGCTGTAAATTGTTGCGTTAGTTCTTCTTGCAAATTTACGGCCGCCATTTTGAATCAGCAGCTATGAATGGCACTTGTTTTCAAGATCCAATAGGATTTATCAAATTTAGCATTTCGCCCGGATTTGTGCCTCTGTTAATGGATAAAGACTTGCTCCACAAGATTTTTGTATCTTTACTTGGAATAAAACAAGAATTATACGATAAAAGCTTTCAGGTAAATGACATACGTGAAAATCTACCTCGCCACGTTGAGTCGTTGAAAACGCACGTCGTAAACCTCAAACGTGACGCGAAAGACTTGTCACGTGACCTCCAGCGGTTAGAGGTTTGCGGTAAAATCGGGTCTAAAACTCTCTAATGAGTTATATTGACTTTTTTGCTCTTTTAGGCCCTGTCCACACGTATCCAGGCATTTTTGAATCCGTAACTTTTCCTTTTTTCCAGGTACGGCTTACGTCCACACGAATCTGGGGAATCCGCTCTCCAGAGTGAAATGTTTTTTAATCCGCTCTCCAGAGTGGACATTTTTTGAATACGCTATAAATCCGGAATCGTATGGACGCTAAATCCGCATTTGTTTTTTTTTTTCTCCGGTGACGTAACAGCATCGAGCCCACTAGTCTTTCCCGTGAATACTGTATTCAAGATGGCAACTTTGTTCGCAGGCTCTCTCTCTTAATCATAAATACTATTGTTTTTTTGGCTTTTGGCTACCTTAGCTTAAGAATAAACAAAAACAAACTGCGGTGATAAACATTAGGAAATATAAATAATTTTCTAAAAAAAAGAAAAAAAAGTTTTATTTCTTTCCAGAAATGGGTTTATACTTCCTTATTTTTATCACCGTTTGTTTGTTTGTTTCATCTTATCCGTCGAGGGACGGGTACTAGAGGCCTCTGATTCTGGAATAATTCTAGCTATAAAATCGAGAATCGTAATAAAAGTAGAGCAAGATGCAAATTTCGCGAGCTTTTCGAGGCATGCTTTGTTGTTAATATTCCCAGAGTCGTGTCGGATACGTGTGGGCGTGGAAATTTATGAATCTGGAAAGAAAAAGTTGCGGATTCAAAAATATCCAGATACGGTGGACGGAGACTTAAAAAAATGACATAACCTAATCATTGAGAAGAAGGTGGCGGAAAGTTGAGAAGATATTTGGTCCTCACTTAATTTTGCGTTGGTCGAGTATCCTTCGAAAGTTGAGGCTTTACAGATCGTCAATGAATAAAAGAAATGCTAAAGATAAATTTAAAAAAGAAAGGAGACTGGAACTTTGATATCCCCGCTACCTTTATTATTTTGAGCCCTATAGCTAGGAATCATATTTTAATGTACAATCTAACCTGCTCTATTGAACGGTAGTTAAAACCATTCCTTGCCTCTAGTTCATCGGGATGCGCTTGCATGTGCTGCGTGTCACTCAGTTCACACAGAAATGTACCGTTAGTTAGAAGACCATAATTATAGGAGCGACAGTTCGGCTCCAGGTAACACTTAATCTTGCACATTTCCTCCTCAATCTCTCCAAAACTTATGATAAAGTGATTTATAAGAGCTTTATTTTCCAAGCGATCTGCGAACTCAATTTTTCTACAGTCATCTGGAGAAGTAAAAAAAAAAAAAAACAAAAACAAAATGAGCTTAACTGGCATATCATATCAGGGGTTATATACTTTCAAGCAATATAATCATCTGTCTTCGAGAACAGCAGCTCATAAATCCAGCAATTTAGTCAGGACGTTTTAAATGTTCTCTTTTTCTGGCCATTCAATCAGTCTTCTGCTCCCGCCGAAATAAAGGCCTGTAAGGTAACAAAAGAGCCAAGGCCATATTTAGCCACCTCATTTAACTTTATCCTGCTCCCTCGTAGGCTCAATTTCTGCCGCTCTCTCGGGTCCTTCCCCTTTTTCATCTTCAATCGGGGAGGAGAGTTGCCTCATTTCCCGAAAAGGGGCTAACGATCCAGCTATGCTCCCTGGCGAAGTTAGCCATAGAGTGACATTGGCTATTATTTTCATTGTTTCTTTGAATCCTGCTTCAAAATTGTCTTTTGCATTATGTATAAAGTTAAAGTAATTGGGATCGCGAGATAAAGGTTTGTCACCTATGCAATATAAATCGGGGTATAATCGAGACTTCTTTTAAATATCAACTGGTTGTTGGCCAAATCCTTTTTTTTTTATATATATCGATTAGTATATTTACTTATTTAGCTATTTATTACTTTAGGGAGTTCCAATTTTAGCAAAAAAATGACAAATGATTTCTGTTTTGTTTTGTGTCATCAAGGATATTTGGACTATCGTTTCGTCTTCCAGTGGGGTAACTGAAATAGTATAAACTCCGTAAACTTTACCTGCCACGCAAGTCTCATTGGAGGAATAACAAAATTAAACCGAGCATGAATCGAATCTTTGTCTCGCCCATTCACCTGTTCGATATGATATCCATGACCAGCAACCAAGTTTGCCCTGTTAGCTAGGATTATATAGTAACAAGATTGTGTCTAAACCTAGGATAAAAGCCGTCTGAGCTAGCCACCCCAACAGATCGGGCAAGCTCGGCCCCAACGCTCAATCATTGCCAAGCACTTCAGTGAGTGCTATTGAAGTTAAGACCAACTATAGCTAGTGACTACATAAGATCGAGACGCATAAGATCGAGATCCTTTTTTGAGACATAAGTCTACTTAGTTCAAACTAAATTTGTGTTAACTAAAAAAATGTAAAATTTCAAAAGACATAAAATAATATTATACCCTAAAATTATTTGTACATATATTAGACCTACCTCCAGTCGAGAAGTGGGCAAGAACAGTAATCCAAATAAAACGGAATGTACACGACATAGCCAGCACATTAAGTGTGCAAAGAGCGTACATGTCAACAGTCCGCAATAACTGAATATACAGAGGCAAAGTTGAGAGTCATTTGAAGTTTCTTACATTCAATGCTTTGCATACGTAGAAACTGACCGCGGGGAGTTCTGATGAACAATTCCTGATACATCACGACACCATGACAATATAGCTCTTCCTTAAATAACAAAACTAATGAGAACAATTACAAGAACCTTTAATGAATTTTGACACCTGCTCTTAACACTTACAGATTTACATAGTGATGTATAAACAAACATGATCTGAAAAAAAAAATTCGTTTTAAAATGCCTGATTAAGTCTACACAATTCATTTGAAGATTTAAACTTGAAAAATATTTATGATGCGCCTCTTGTTTAGTGCAATATAAAAGGTGGCATTGCAACCTTGTTATGATTGTGTTGTTATCAATTTTCACGTAGGCGTTTTTATTTTCACTTGTTGAGTATAATTAGCTCTAGGAGGTCAAAACTAGGCAGCGTGCATGCGTAGTTTAATTGTTTTTATAAATATTTTTATTTTTTTGTATTCAATTTCAAGACTTTCCTAGCTTAAAACCCTACATGAAACAGTCACATCAAAAAGCTAAAGTAAACTAAAATTGAACTCCTATAATAACAAGTTGCAAAGGCCAGGACGATAAAACAACAGCACCTGAAGTTTTCTGTAGCTGTTCGTTCATCCCTCGCGCGTATTTTGAGACAAGTTTAGTGATGGTCAGTTACTATTGTTATGAGATATGACGTCACAAGTAGCAGGTGGTCAAGCCATTTTGAGTGAAAATGCATGTTCTTTCATCTTCTTTTAGGAATAAATATAAAGCTTGTGGATTAAATAATGCAAAATAATTATTTATGTGTTATTTTACATGTTAAGCGCAAAAAATTATTAACTCACACTCTTTTTACCTAATTTCTAATTCTTGATAAAATCCAAGATGGTGACCATGTTGGATGACGTCACAGACCTCCAGCAGCACCACCACCCATAAAATATACCTCACCTTGTAGAGGAGATCAAAGGCTTTCCACTGAAGGGAAAATCGTTTCGAAATATCGCAACATATCAAAACCCAAGGGGCGGGGGATTCCATCAACCCCCACTCCCTTGTACCACGGTGGGGATATGACTTTGCGTGTATGTGTGGGGGTTAATTATGCAGTGTTTCTTTCTATGTACAAACTAATACAAAAGACGTCGTCCTCCCAAACAGTAATTAAGTGCAAGAATTTTTCAGTTTTGCTAAACTGTTGGATACCCATGAGACATTTTATAAAATCTCGATAGGTCAGTAAGTTACTTTCCATAGGAGTTGTAGGTGAGACTGCGTCGGCTTTTAAATGAAACAGGAAAAATTTTCTTGTCATTTCCGTTCGTTTCTTCATCAAAGATTGAGCATTTATAAGACTGGCTGAGAAAGTTAAATCGTGACAGTAATATATCGGGTTTGGATTTAATACAACCAGCTGTCACAAATTCATGTTAGTAGAAACGAGGCAGGGTGAACTTTTACCAGTAAACAGTGCTTTTCAAAACATATTCTGGGGTATTTTACTGCAAAGATGGACTAGAAAAAATGTTTAGCATCGCTGTTTGCTTCAGTTGTCTGCCTGTTGGACGTATAATTGGTACATGTATAGGTTCTTAACATGAGAAAAAAAAAAAGATGAAATTTCTGTTGACACGCGATAAAACAAAATGAAAACATTTTGGAAAGGAGAAAACGAGGATCCTTTCGAAGGGGGGCCATGCTCATACAGAACTCATTTTTTTTTTTTTTTATGGAACTTGGTATTCCAAAATTTAATGATATTCATTTCAACTGCTTAGAATCGATGTACTCTTTCGAAACAAGTAATACGTGTTTTTCAATTTTTGTAATAAGTTCTCTAGAAACAGTCAAATCAACTTTTGCGATAATAGAAAAGTCCTTCCGTTTACTTTTCATTGTTTTTAGAACTCTCTTAAAAATTAAAAAATTCCCATTCAAACTAAAGCTTAATTAAGAGTTAATTTATTATTATGAATAGTTGTGAATAATGCTCTGATAATAGACCTCGTTTACGATACCCACCATCGTTGCAATCGCTTTAGGATCGATGGGATAAAAGCAAAGTGACGAGGTATTTAAGGCGGGGGGGGGGGGGGGGGGGGGCAAATAAATAACAAAATTTTTCTATAAGAGTAATCGCAGTCAAGTTTGTTTATTCTGTCAGAACGGGATGCAAATAGTAGTTAATAGTCATACAAACTTTTCAGTTAGAGTTTCGACAGGATTTACCACATTATTGTTTGTGTGAGGAAATCTGCGGTCGCTAACAATGATCATTTCCACTATTAATTTGACATAGCATCTTTAATGATATATAGATTTAGCCGAGGCTAAATGCAAAGCGTTCCTTTTTAAACTTTTATACTTTTTATTCTTTTAACTGATTTGAAAACGAAATGAGAAAATTGATCGCAGTAATTGTCTTGGAATAGAATTCTTACTATACGTCTGCATCACAGATTCTGTACGAACTACGAACTTATGTACGGGTGTGCGGGCGCACGCTGACGTCATAACTAAGTTTTCTGGCCTCGATAGCTTTCCCAATTTCTTTTAGGTATGGGGCTACGCTTCACGCGCGCGGACGCCCCCGCCAAAAATTCTTTGTTGTTGTTGTTGTTTAGGAAAAAACAAACTCGACCACGATTTCTTGCATTGGCATTTTTTTTTTCACTAGTTTTCCCCTGAGAAACCACGTGACATTGCTTTTATCCCATCATTAAGCGAGTGCAAAGATCTAGATGGTGGGTATCAATGAAAGTCTTTTCTACCTTAAACTCTCGATCTTGGCCATGTGGTAGTTCAGTAGTTTGATATAAAGCCATAAATGATCGTAAAGCTTGTAATGCCTTTCTAGACTTCTTGCCGCTCGTTAATTGCCAACTAGCAGCTGCATAGGCGGCAGCATAATAAAGCCGTGCGCTAAAGTTCTAAGGCAGAATGAATCTCGAAGCGAGTAGCATAACGAAATGTAAGATAACTTTTATGCCGACTAGGAAATTTTATTACTAGAAACCCATACGTTACATTTTAGCCCCAATTTAGTTGAGGTACTCAACGAACGATTCCAAGTATAATGCATGATTGCGTTCGATGACAGTAAATGACGGACACATGACTAACCTGCAGTCTACATTGTCATAAATTGCATTTCATGACATTTCTAAACAAATTAAACAGCGCGTGCGCATAGGTAAAATCTTTGCTCGTTGTTACTTAGCAATAGCTATGACTAGTTTCACACTGTGTCATTTTTTCTTACTGAACACACCAAAGAATATATCTATCTAATGGATGCGATGAAAATAATATTATTTTCGGCAAATAAATCCTTTGGTT
>JBBMOI010000008.1:13622500-13647500 GCA_038088405.1 Porites divaricata | reverse complement strand
GCTGTATTCTCAGGCTAAGCATCATAGAACTATTTTTTATTGTTATTTTTATTTATTATTATTTTTTTTAATGCGAATGTGCTACCGGTTTACCCTGAGTGTCAGAGACTTTTCATGTGCGGTTTCCCGTTGCCGTCAAGTCTTTATAGTGACCAGCGCGAAAGGCCTATTGCCTTGATAGCCCCGCGCCAATCGCAAGCACGGCTAAATCAGTTTGGTTTAGATTTTTAAATTTTGAACACGACGACTGCTTGGCTCGTAACGACCACCTAAGTGACTTTGAATCTAACAGACGCTACAGTTGGTTGATAAGAATAGGCCACCACATAATAAAAAAATATTTCAAACTGTGTTGTTTATGTTGGGATGTTTCTCAGTACTATTTGTATTTTAAAGTCAAGCATTTTTTCTTTCATTTTCAGTACGATTTTGAATCTCTTTTACTGTTGGTTATAATTATTGGATCTTTTCTTTCGATATTTTTTTTTCTCTTGAAGTTAAAAACCTTTCTAGAGCGGACGCCACAATTGGAATAGGGAGAGTATGACATTCGAAGGCATTATTTTTTTTACAGCATTCCACTATATAGTTATAACTCCATGCAAAGTACTACACTCGAACAAGACTCTCTCTTAATAATCCGCGTATCAATAGATAATGAAACTAAGGGGAAAAGGTTTACTCACCACATCACCTTTTGACTGAATTTCTGAGGGTTATGTCTAAATTTACTTTAACGGTAAAAGGAGCCATAGAAGTATGAATTCTGGGTTATTCATTTATTTGATTCATTTGCTACTTGTTGTAAATCATCATTTGTTTCTTATCAAACGTTGGCCCATTTTCTAAAGTGCCCGACTATAGTTCGCTAAGTTCTTCTGGAACAGCTAATTGTGGCCATCAACTTTCCATGAATCGTTAAAACGTATGGTTTGCATTGAAAAACAATTTAAACCGTTCTTGCAGCAGAGAAAATAAAGACCATGAGCAACGAGAAGGTCAACGTCCCCGACGTAAAAAAATAGCAACCGGAAGTTAATTTTTGTGTCGGACAAAGTGGAGTGAATGGGACAATGCGTGCCAGTGTTTCCTATTATATATACTCATTTGCATAACATTAATTAATCCCCAGGGATGATATTTACAATTCAGATGGGACGTGAGTAGTAGAAATGAGAACAAACGGCCGAAGAGATATTAGTTGTGAAAATAACTACAAAAGGCCAGTCGTTACTTTATGAGAGTGCTTACTATTGAACGTGATACTGGTTAATATAATAACAACACTGTGTTCACTGTCTGCTTTAAGATGATTTTTCGCATATATAGCCAAATGGCAAATGACATTCTAAATCATTCCACTCAGCGTCATAATTTTCAAGTGTATAAAAGGGGTACGTCGAAGGAGGCCAAAGAGTATACCCCCATGAACTCCTTATGATGACGGCACAATTCTGATTGCCATTATGGTTGTTTGGCTGTTGCGGTTGCGATTTCCAGTTGACAAAATCACTACCATCATCTACCACAGGGGTACCATCAGCTACCCACACCCATGTGCCTTCATGGACTTGATCACTCATTCCAATCCAGTAAACCACTCCGTCTGAGGTCAGAAATGTGCTTTTAATGAAGTCGTTTTCAGCTTCAGAGTCGATCTTTATCAATTCTGCTCCTAGTAATCTACAATTAGCTACTGCATTATTCCATGTGATTACCTCCGTGAAAAGGGCGTAGAAAGATCCTGACAACGAACCAGTACCCAAAACAGTCGCTGTAAGATAGAGAAGCGTCTCTAATGAGCTATTGTTCTTTCTTTTGCAGTACAAAACCTGTAAAGACGGACACAGAGGGGGTCCCATAGAAATAGTTCGTATTAACGGGGTGTCCGTATTATAATTAAGCGAGTCATCTTGTTAAAGTCGAAAATACACTTTTTATTTGAACGAAATAGTGAATAAATAAAACAGAACACTAGCATCGCCAACTTAAACATCGCTAACCATATTCCGTGGTCTATTCCCATTAAAACACAAAAAAGTCCCTAAAAAGTCTTTCATTATACATTATGCAATCAAAAACGGTTCTCTACATAACTCGTTTCATGTCAAAATAGTCTAAAATTGACGTCCACGTTTCACTGATCCTATTCGGTGTACTGTAGCTCTGGAAACATCGACATTATGTGAACTGAAGGTTCTTTATTTATTTAGATTTCTTTTTTTGGAGAAAACAAATTATACCTGTACAGCTTATGCCACTTCGCATAAATCCATCTTTACACCGGCACTGGAAATTGCCTTCAGTATTAATACAGTTTGCATCAGGATGGCAGTTGTCAAGTTGTTCTAAACATTCACCTACGTCTATAGATAAAATAATATACTGCCATTAATAACACTTCATAAACTTCTGTTAAATGACGAAGGCCAACAGGCATAATGGAGCCAGAAATTAACGAGCCCTACCCTGACATTACAATTTATCTGATATTGCTTTCTTTTCATTTCAATGGTATATTTTTGCAATGCTATCATTACGTCTTCCGGCTTTTCTCATTCAGATATAAGAGGTCTATTAAAAAATAAAAACACCACTCTTAATTCATCATCATCATCATCATCATCGCCATCATCGTAATCGTCATCACCATCTCGATTAGGTTGGTAAAAGCCGGTTAGGCAACACACCAACCACTTAAAGGAGAACTGAAGTAAAAAAAATAACCATTTTTTTTATTTAATGCTTAAGACCCGAACATCAATGTTTGACTTTCTTTTTGTGCTTTTTTGCCTTTTTTCCCACTCGAAAAAATTGTTTTGCTCGCCGTTATGGGCCTTTTTCATTGCGGCTCAGAATCGGCCCGTCAGCGGTTGTTTTCGAAGCGTGTGATGTCACGTATGGGGAAGAAAGGCGATGTTCCACGAAAAGCCTACTGAAGGTCTTTTATGCTGAAGAAGCCAAGCTCGATGTCCAGGTGTCTTCAAGGGGAAATTGTACCGAAAATGCCACAGATGACGTATTCTTACAGTCTGCCACACTCTTTACTGTATAGGCTTAATCTTTAAATTCGGAGATCTCCTTCGGATAAAAATGTGGATGACGCGGCGTTGGCGCGACACTGTAAACAAGAACCGCGTAGGTAACTTAGGTTTACTTTACATCTGTTTGAAAGACACACGTGTAGTAGAAATATTAACAAAGTAAAAAAATATGAAATTTGTACATCAAAGATTTTAATTAGTTGCAGCAACTTGTAAGCGTCGATTTATTTTGTCATTAAACAGTCTCTTCTTTTCTGATTTTGGTCAATTAAAGTGTTCCCTTCATTACAAGCTGTTACAAGCTGTACAGCTTACAAACTTACACGCTGGTAGCATTTATTTATTATTTCTAGACGCACCGGCAGAAGTTGCGATAAAGGAACTTTTTAACAGAGGTTATTTAGTATGAAACTGGATCGTTTTGACTACGGTACTCTGTGTTATTTTCGATCAGCTCACAGGGCACGATGACGGGGCGCTATTATACAAAGCACGTTTGTTTGGACATGGCGCAACTTGGCGATAAATGAGTCCAACCTTTCGCAATTTTTGAGAGTTACGAGGAGAAACTTTCCGGTATTGCATAACGCCAACCGTATAAATAAAGCAATTCCTTGCACAAGGTTTACTTTCTATCGAAGTGTTCGTTGTCTTTCGTAGTTAGCCTGTTGTCGGGATATTCTAATTCTTCGATCATGGTGTATTGTAGCGCTGTGGGTTGCAATAATGATTCTCGATATGTTGGTAGTAAGCAAGGGGTAAGCTACCACAAATTTCCCACTGATGGTAAGCTCTTGGAAGAGTAGCTGGCGAAATTATCCCGGCTAGATCTTGATGTTACAAAAGATTCCAGGGTATGTTCGCTTCACTTCGAACCTGAATGCTTCGAGCGTGATCTAAAAGCAGCGAACTTCTTGGACTTACATCTACCAAACGTAAGTTGAAGGTAGATGCAGTGCCAACAATTTTCGACCATCGTCAGAAAAAGAAGCCGAGACTATCATCTGAGAGGCGCCTCCAGGAAAGATGCAAACAAGAGGTAAGGATTGTCAATTCATATTGAAAAAAAAAGTTGCGTGCAGATCTTATGGTACATCCGCGGATGTTCATAAACGCGGTCACCCAATGTTAAAACCTGCAATAATGAAAAGGCCCTTTGCTGTATTTTAGTAGTTATAAGAGGATGCTTTACCATTCAAATTCACCCCTGATTATTTTCTGTCATTTCCTGATTAACTCTGTCATGAAACCACTTAGTCCAAAAATGACAGAAATTAATCAGGGTTTTTTTCCATTTTTTCCCAAAATTTCTAACTCAAAAAATCAAAAACCCCGATTAAATTTGGAAATTGTGGAAAGACAGAAATTAATAGCTCGCCCTGCGGGCTCGCGGAAATGACAGAAATTAATCAGGGGTGAATTTGAATGGTAAATCATCCTCCTATAACTACTCAGGAGAGACTCTGAGATGGCCAAGATGCGACAGTGTGGAGCGGATGGTGAGTTTGCAGGCAATTCATCTTTTTATAGAGGTTTTGGGGCGGGTGGGTGGGTCGGGTATAGAGTTTTAAAAGGTTGCAGGGGTTAATCGAATTTTAATTTGTGAAGGATAAAGGTGGTTAGTCAAAAAAGTCATCCTATTATAACTACTCTGGAGACGAGTAGAGTAAAGATTGATTTAAAGTTAATATAATTAATATAAAAAAAATGAGGACCAACAACGAAACTTATTTTTTGAATTGTTTTGAAGTTTCACCAAGTTTTCTAAAAGGACAAATAAAAACATTTAATCCATTTGAAAGAATTTTTAAAAAATTTTTATTTAATGAATTAATAAATCCATTTCCTGATAAAGTAAAATATAATAAAGAAAATTATGATAAAATGGTAGAAAATTACTACATTTATAAAAATCAGTTTAAAAAATATGGTTTAACTTTTAATGTAAATGAAGAATATGGTGAAAATGGAGGAAAAAGAAGTTATTTAAGTAAAATTTTTTTCCTTCCTGAAAACTATAGAAGAGAATATACTATTAATGAAAATAAAATTTTGTATAAAGGAAAAGATTATTATTTAATATATACTTTTTATATTGATGAAAATTACAAAGAAAAAGATAATAAAGTTTATTTTGAACTATTTTTTTATGATGATTATGATGGCCATAAAAAATTTGAGTTAAAAATAATAACTTTAGAAGAACAATATCAACAAAATATTAAACCTGGGGAAAGCGACTTATTATACATAGACACAAAGAAAATAGGAAAAAGATTTAAATCATTACACAAAGAATTATCAGAAAGAGAATTAATTAATTATAGAAGGATAATGGAAATACCTTATTTATTTGATTTTATCAAATGTGCTAGGAAAGACCCGGAACCAAAACCAGATTTAATAAATTATGATACTTTTAGAGATTATTGGTATAAATTATTAGAAAACGCTCCTCTTTATTCCACTGATAAATATGATTTTATAACAATGTTAAATATAATGTATGAAGATCAATATTTATCTTATTTTAAAGAAGAAGATTATTCAGAAGAAGATGATTATATAATGACAGATGAAGAATATTTAAAAGAATATGGTAGTAAAGGAGATATTGATGTTAAAGATGTAGAAAATTTAAAAAAAGAAGAAGATTTTTGTACTGGAAGTTTTTTTAAAGAAAATTTAATGTCAGAAGAATATCCATTTATAGAAAGAAAAAAAGTTATTATGAAATTTGTGAAAGAGAAGCTAAAAATTCTTATAGAAGATATCTTATATATGATCCTATAAATAATTTTTGTTCTTTTTACACATTAGAATCTGGTTTTGATAATAATATTTATGGTTTGAAAAAAGATCAAGGTCAAAGTTGTAAATAGGAAAAAATGATTTAAAAGAATTATTTTTCATTATATAAAATGCAGTTGTCAAGTTACGATCGTCTCACCCCAGAAAATATTATTTTCAAAGAAGCCAAAGAATTCAAAGTAAAGGATAGCAAAATCAAATACAAACGGATCCCAATTGAAGTCAAATACCCAAATGGAAAGAAAGGATCACTGGTAATTGAAACTCCTCTTCTTTTCTCTTTTGGAGTAAGTGAAAAGAAAAATCAAGAAACAGGAAAGTTAGTTGGTTATAGTATTCCAGTTTGTCTCTGGGGAAAAGATAGTGAACCAAATACGGAGGAAAAAGCATTTTTTGATACACTTAATAATATCAGGGAATTATGTTGCAAACATCTTGAAAGTGAATATGGGCCCGACATGGCATCAACCCTGTCTTCTCTTTTCTATTACAAACAGGTTGAATATACTGATAAAAAAGGGAAAAAGAAAACACGACAAGATGAGTCATCTGCTCCAGTTCTTTACGCAAAACTTATTTACTCTGAGAAGTCAAAGAAAATACTTTCTTTGTTTAATACCAAGGCGAAGAAAGCTTTGAATCCCCTTAAATATGTTGATCAGTATTGCAATGTCAAAATGGCATTGATAGTTGAAGGAATATTTTTGAGCAAGACTGTCACATCTCTTCAAATAAAAGTACATGAGTGTTATGTTAAACCACTGAAACCTCGAGAATCTTTACTAACAATAAAAGAGGAAGAAGGAGATAGTGAAAGTGATGATGAGACTGTTGAGAATGTTGATATCATAGATTTAGTTATTTCTGATAAGGAGGAAGAAACTGATTAATTGGATTTTTAATACAAATTTTGTATTAAAAATTAACCAAATCTTTGAAACTCACCCATGAGTTAAACTTATCAGGATATCCACTCCATTTTACTAATGCAATTTTTTTCTTGTTATTTCGCCTGATAACTTTTTCTATTCTAAAAGTCTGCTGTTTTGCCTTCTGTAATTCTTGTTCATAAAAAGATCCCTTTATCGATTCCCCCATCAAGTCAACAATAGAATACGTAACAGGTTTTGTTGGATTAATTTTATCAATCACAAATATCTCCTCTGTCCAGTTTGGTGTGTAACCTTTATCAAATACCTTTCTCTTATACTTTGAAATTCTAACATGATCACCAATCTCGAACTTTGGTTTATCAGGTTTCAAGTAAATAGAATCACTGTACAAATTCAACCAAACTTTTTTCTCATTTTTCTTTTTACTAGCTTCAACAGGAGTCATTTTAATACTAGAATGTCTCGTATTATTGTAATCATCAACTAGCTGTTCTATCTTATCTGCGTAAACAGTGTTGTTATTCACAGTAAACATTTTCCACATTCTGTTTTTTATTGTTTTATTCCATCTCTCAACTACACTAGATTTCTCTTCATTTTCAGTGTGATATAGTTTAATACCTTTTTTCTTCAGAAAATCTTTGAAATGTTTGCTTATAAACTCAGAACCTTTATCTGTCCACAACATCTTTGGTTTACGACCATTTAATATATCATCAAATGCTTTACTGACAGTTTCAGTTTTTTTGTCTTTCAAACCTCTTATCCAACCATACTTACTAAACACATCAATTACCATCAGCAAATATCTTACCCCCTTGTTCCATTTTCCAAACTTTTGCATTTCTACCAAATCAGCAGCCCAGATTTCATCAATCCCGTTTGAGATGACTGATCTCTTTTGAAAGTTTCTTGTGATTGGTTTATGAAGTTCATCGGCCAGTTGTTGAGACCAATCACTACTCAACGCCGGCGCGCGTTTTTTTGAAGACCAAGTCCAAGTTTTTGTTTTGTGTTAATCATTGTTCTAGCCAAAGCATGCCCCCATTGTCTCTGGTTTCGAGGAATTGCATCTAATGCTTTTATCATTTTCCTATCAGCCTCATTTTTACATTTAACTTGTTCGCTTGATGGTTTGTTACCACAGACAGAGTAATCAACATCATGTTGCATACTTACAGCATCTGTTCTTCCAGTTGGTTGCTCATAGATTTCCAATATCTCACCAGTTTGAGGATCATATCTCAATTGTGATTCCAATGGATTACCGGGACCAGTATACTTATGACCAGGAAGTGTAAATCCTTTGCGTGGTGCGACTCTTAAAATGGCTTTATGAATATCAACTCCACTTCCCTCACTTGTCAGAGGATTGTTTTCCCAAAAGTGATCATCAATAATAATCTGATATTTGGTTCTTAATATCTGAGGCCATGTATCAGGATTAGCTGAAATGATGTTATTCATCTGCTCCAGAGCTTCTGGGTTCTTCTCAAAAAATGTTGTCTTTTTCATTCTGGATCTTGGGTTTTCAAATTTAAAAAATAATTCAGGATTAGAACCTTTACGTATTATTCCCATCTTGGCTTCTTCAGCGGCTGTGGGTCGTCTCCAAAATTTACCAGATGTAATACCATGATCCGATCCAAAAGCTGATTTCATGATATCACCAGATTTATATCTGTCGTAAACTGGTTTCAAAGATGGAATTAATTCTTGCGTAGTTGACATTGCAATTTCTGGTGCTTTTTTTACAACAGTCATTGGATCAATTCCTCCCCCGTCTAAATCCTTTCTATCAGTTTTATATCTTTTATTTGGTCTAACTTTGGTTGATAGTTGATCCATTGCCGATCCAACACTGGCCTGAATAAAAGGAGACAATTTATTGATTCCATAATTTACAGTCTTTTTTTGCAAATTTTTATTTCTCATTAATTCACTTGCTCCATACCGCCCCATTTCGACTGCTTTTTGCCCCATCCAAGGAAGAGCATGTTCCACAAATGCATCTGTAGCTGTTCCAACAACAGTGTAAAAAACATCTCCTCCTGTTTGCTTGCCCGCCTTCTCAGACGGGCTAACTAGTTTTTTGTCTTTACATATCTGACTTTTTTAATTCCACAAACCGCACAATGGCAAAAGAATTGAGTTCTTCCTCTTTTATCGGTTTGGTAACCACTTGGCTCAGTGCAAGGAGTTACCATTTTATCTTTAATGCAATATGATTCTTTCATTTAGTATAATGTTTAGATAAATCTGATTTAAGAAGGGTGGTAAAAGTGTATCATTTTAATATAAGCACTAAAGATAAATGGAGGTTAAATTCTTTTCCGAGATAGAAAAAAATATGGATGTTGAAACACTCAAAGATTTTGAGAAAGAAATAAGGACAAAAATAAATGATGAGTTAGAGACTCTCCGGAATAAAAATGCAGATCTTTCAAGAGTGTTAATGGCTGGTGAATGCGAGATGTGGGAAAAAATAAGAAGAGGAGATTATTCTTGGTTGAAAATAAAGTCTGATAAAAAGAAGAAACTTTTTAGACTTATTGATATTTACACAAAATTTGATTCCATAGTTGATACTGTTAAAGAATTGGAAAAAAAAGTTGAGAAGGTTAAAAAGCTAAAGGATTCACCAGTGGATAAAGATTAAATATAAAATTATATTTAATCTTTGAAAAATATTATTACAAATAATTAATCAAGATTTATTTTATATTTTTGTAGTAATCTTTATCTATCCTCCAAAGTATTCTTTTATAAAATCACTATTATCATTATCAAAATGAGGGTTATGTATTACATCTAAAATATTTTTTCCAATCTGTCTCTCAAACAAATAGTAAAGACACCAATAACCACAGAGAACAGTGTTGCGATTTTGTATTTCATCTATTGAATAAACAATTTGTTTTCCAGAGGTATTAAAATACTTCAAAGCCTCACTCGGCATTATCAGACCAAATGGATCAAAGTACTCAACAACTGAATCCAGGTTTCTATAACAAACCCAGTGTGTACCAGGTCCTTGAATATCATCAAGATTGATTATTCCACATTCTTTTTTTATCTTACTTGGCAAACGGTCTCGACTGTAAATTCCTCTGAGATGTTTAATACTAAGTTTCTTTACCCATTCCATCAAGTCAAAGTTTGAAAGGGGTTTAATCACAAAATGGAGCCTATTATGGGAATTGAGTTGAATGGGCTGTTTTTTCCCAGTAGCAGACCCTTGCCTTTGGGCTTTTTTTTTACCCCCATTCCTATTGGATTTTCCCAAGTTCCCAAAAAGGGAGGTGGGTAGTAACCCTCTCCTTGTGTGGGTGGAACATAAACACTTCTTGTGTTACTAGATGATCCTCTATCAACCTGTAAACCAGATCCAAACAACTTTGAAGCCAGACTAATTGCTGCTGGTATTCCAATCGCTGAAAGTGTTCCCAGGAATCCTCCTTCTATTTGGGCCTTAGTTGGTTTAATAACCAATCGTCCTCCTGTTTTAAAAACTTTGTTAATATGATCTATTTGTGATTCGTTTAACTCTTTTTCAATTTGATGTAACATTGGGAAAAACTTTTTGGGGATTGTAATACCTTTTCCAAACAGTTTTTTTAATCCAATGTCTCCAAGTGCAGTTGCAGCTCCAGTAGCAATTGCAGGAGCAACTTTTGAAACTCCCTTTACTGCAAGGGGAAGAAGTTTAGCACCAAGTCTTGCCAGACTTGTGAATAAGTTTCCTCCATGTTTTACTAAACTTTTGATCTGTGTTTCACTTATTTTCAAGACTGTTCCTGTCCCATTTGCCAATGATTTTTTTATCTTCGCTATCTGTCTTTGGGTTAACATTAACTCATCAGGTCCTTGAAGATGAGAATGTTTTAATCGAAGTGATATTGCTGATTTTTTTTTAATTGCGCTTAACAGTTTTGACTTTTGTCCATCTGAAAGTTTTACATGATATTCAATATAATTTGTCATTTTATATATTAAGTTATATTAAATTCTTTTCATGTAAGACAATTGCAAAAATAGTATAATCAGCATTGGTTTCCCCACTCAATTCGTAATGAAATGTTAGTTTTACTTTATCTTCCAGATTTGGTAGTTTAAAATAAATAAATGGAAACAGAGTCTCAAAATTATCTCTATTAAGAAGTGTTCCATTACCATACGACATAACATCTCTGTAAACTCTTGATGGCTCTGTTGATGGTTTGTAATGAATATTGGGATACTCATTTTCATTTGCTTTAAGGTAACATCTTGTTAATTTTCTGTTATTTACAACATTAAAAGTTTGGTAAAAAAATGGGTTTGATGTTTGTGAGTTAAAATTCGCACTGTTTACAATAAAAATAAAAACATGCCGTGGTTTTGACACATCATTTGTTATTCTAAAATTTCCTTCTTTTTGTCTTAAATCTGTAGAGTTTGTCACATACTCATTAAGATAAGATTTTGGAGACATTTTTGTAATCAGTGTACTCTGGGGAATGTACAATTGTAATTTTGTAATTATTACTCTACAAACATCATTACCTTCCCTCCATATAAGGTTGTTATCACTTTCAAATTCGATGTTTAATTCAAATCTGGAATCTGGTAACATCTTATCCTTGAGAGCCTCAAAAAGTGAATATCGATTAAGAGGAATTTCGCAATTAACAATGTTTGAATTTACTAATTTTTTTTTTCTTTTGTCATACTCCTCATTGTATCTATTATTTTCTTTATCAATAAATAATCTTGGCTCCCAATCAGTGTTTGCATTATTTCTTCCGTGTTGAACTTGCCTTGTTAAATATTTTTTATTGATTGGGTATCTTCTTGTGTCAAGATAATAAAATTCATTTGTTGCAATAGTCTCTGAATAAGAAGTATCAAATTCAAGCAAATTTTTGATATTTACAACATGATTGGCGTAATTACATTGATAAACTTCTCGACCATTAATATTAAAACTAATTTTTTTAATAAATGAACTTGCTCCATTAACAATTCCATTTTATCAGTTAATGTTATTGGATTTCCATCTAGTTTTGTTAATTTAAAATACATTGAAAGTCTAGCATTGTACCAATCAAGTGACTTTCCGTCAACAACAAATTTAAAACTACCTCTGTTTTGATAATTATTATTAGAAGGGATTATTAAAGGTTGTTCGAGATTAAAAACTAAATCTTCACTCATTTTATTTATTATTTTATATTAAAATAATGCGGCGTAGCCAAGGGAGGGGGAACCGTAGGTTCACCTATGCACGAAGCAATAGTTTTCCACTTTTCTGTTCTATTTCTGCTTCTCTCTCATGTAACACAAGAGCATAAAAGTTGTAATCAGCGGTTGGATTGGCTGTTAGTTCGAAATGAAACGCCAACTTTGTTACTCCATCTTTGATATCCATTTTTTGTTTTGTCAAATCAAAGTAAATAATTGGATAAACTTTTTTATAGGTTGTCATATCAAGGATTGTTCCACCCTGAAAATCGTTGTTTGCGTGAACATACTCCATCAAACCTCTAAAAACTCTTGTTAAATCTGTGGATGGTTTATAGGCAAAATCAGGGTAATCATTACCATTTCCAACCTCAAGATAACATCTTGTTACGTCGCCATTGGCTGGTAAATTACCAAAAGTATCATATATAAATGGATTTGCTGTTTGTGCATTAATTCTTGCTGTGTTGATGGCCCAAACAAATACATGGCGTGGTTTTGAAATTCCAGTTGTTATTCTGAAATGGCCTGTTTGATGCTGTAAATTATTTGAGGGTTGAATGACTTCATTAAGATAAGTCCATTTATGAGGTTTAAGGTAATTTTCCATGTATAACTTTTGTCCTTCAGAGTTAAAAGTTAACTTTGGAATATACAACTGAAGTCTTTTTACAATAACTCTACAATCAGCTCCAGCTTGAAAAACCAGATTTGCATCGCTTTCGATTTCAAGACTTATTTCAATTTTTGTGTTAGGAAGTAGTTTGTCTTCAAGTGCCTCAAAGAAAGAGTATCTATTAAGAGGTATTTCACAATTTACTTCAACTGAAGCACCCAATACTTTTTTTCTCTGGGCAAAACCAACATTATATTCTGCTTGAGCAGCACGTTCCTCTGCAGATCTACTTGTATCAGGATAGTAAAATTCTTTGGTTCCAATACTTTTTGCATAAGGGTAATTATACTCAAGTAAGTTTTTAATATTTGCAACATGATTTGCTTCATTACAACTATAAACTTCTCTTCCATTTGCCAGGATAGTTAATTTTTTTATAAATGAGTTAGACCCATTTACGATTCCGTTGTGATCAGTAAGTGTCAAATTTGCTCCAGCTAATGTAGTTACTTTAAAATCCATTGAAAAACGCGCGTTATACCAATCAAATGGAGTGGCCTCACCCGTATTATCAGCGATAAATTTAAGGTTTGGTGCTCTAACTTGGGCTTCGTTATTTGCTGGGTCATCTGTAGTTAAACGTTGTTCGAGATCAAATATAACATCTTCATATCTTTCAAGATATTTTGGGTTTCTAAAAGATTTCATTTTATATTAATAATTATATAATTTTCTCAGGTTTTCCAAATATTGGTTATATTCCTTTTCAGTCATTTTACGTTTTGTTTTGGTGGTTGGAGTGGGGTTTTCACGAGAAAGTATTTTTACGATTTTATCACCCGCCTTTTTTTCTTTTACAATTGTGCTCGGATCAAAAGTTACTTTCTTTTGAACTGTTGGTTTAGGTGGAGGTTTTTTGGGAGTTGGTTTTTTAAAAAAGGATTTTACTGTGTCCATTATTCCTTCTCCATAAATATGTTGTTTTACATATTTTCCTGTATCAGGATCATATTTTCTTTTAAACTCTGATTGTCGCAACATTTTATTTATAGAATTATACTAAAGGCGAGTCTTCATTATGACGAAGAAGCAATGTCATAAACCAGTCAATACCGTTGAGGTCAACAGGTTGACTGACTGAATCAGTTACAGTTATTCTCATTTCAAAAATATAATTAGAACTTACAGGGCAGTAAAGTGGTCTCCTTGGTTCGAAAGTGAATGGAAAAGACCTTGTCAAATTATCCGTTGGAATAACAGCAATTGTGTTTGTATTCACCCCATTCACAACAGAGTCTTTTATAGCACTTATGTTTATGTTAAGGGAGTCAATCGATTTTGTAATATTTGGGAGTCGTGTTCCATACTCAGTTTTAGTCACCAGTTTTTTTTTCAAATCCAATGAGTTCTCCAAAATCTGTTCCTCTCAAATCAAGTTGATAATCGCCATCAAGTTCTATCAGTACTCGATAGGTGGAGAGAATGAAAGACAGATTTATTGAGTAAGTCTTCACACCCTTGGAGTCGGTCGTGTGATGAGACTTTTGTTCCATGTACTGATGAATGTAATCATTAATGTCTGAGTAAGAATACATTCCATCTGAAAAGGTAATAGTTTGCCATGTTCTTCCATCATGGGTGTATTTGATTTTATTGTTTCCATAATTACTTTTGATGTTGTACCAAGAGTAAGTCATTGATAACCTATCCAAGGCGAGAAAATGCTTGAATTCTGGGTCAAGTTTCAAAGGAGGATTAAATTTAACCAGGAAATCATGTGGTTTGTTTACTCCTATTTTTTCTCTTTTTACAGATGAAATATGAATAGCGCTTTCATTCATTCATCTTATGCCTAGATAACTTTTCTAAGAAGTGTATTAAGTTGGTTATTAGTAATAATTCCGAGATCCCTAAGTCGATGAGCTATTTGATTGTATTCAGGCAATACACCATTGTTTCCTGCAGCAAGTGATCCATTGAGTAATTCAAGTCTATGAAGTAGTTCTTGGGGAGAAAAAAAGAGACCTTCACCTTTAAGTTCTTCTTCTTTTTTTCTTATTTTATAAACGTCAACTAAATTTTTTAGATATATGCTTAATATATTGTAATTTTCTATTTGATCTTGTGTTTTTTTAGTAGGGCCATTTTTTAATGCTGTAGATACAGCCATGAAATAATTGTTTTTATCATATATAAAATTTACTTTGTGTGAAAGATCTTTATTAAGGTCTTCTAAATCTTTTTCAACTCTAATGATTCTATCATCAAGTTCTTGAATATTTATATTTTTATCAAAATAATAAGAAGGAAGTTCCTCAAAACCATTTTCTTTTAGTAATTCTTGTGAATTTTTATTAGTTAAAAAAATATCAAAATCTTCTTTTTTTACATTAATTACTGGAGTTTTACTCTTTTTTGCAGCTTGAGCTTCACTTTCTTCATCTTTGTCTTCTTCGTCTTCGTCTTCGTCTTCAATAACTTCTACTCCTGGCAACTCTCGCATATCAGCCAAACGTTCAAACTGGCTAAATCCATCTGTAATGGCTTTTTGATTGGCTTTGAGACCTTCCGTAAGAGCCAACTGATTTCGTAGCATTTCTTGGTTTTGAGTGAAAATATTTTGTCTTTGGGGATCTTTTGGTTTTTCAAACTGGGAAATCAGTGGTTTAAATGTTTCACTAAATCCTTCTCTCTGGTTCTGTTTTTCCCAAGTAGTTTCTTTTATTCGTTGTCTCACCTGTTTAATAAGATCACCGGCTTCAATCTTATTTTTAGAGTATTTTTTCATTTCTTCAATATCCATTTATATAATAAATATATAAAATGGAAATACCAAATTATGATAGCACTGATAACAGCGATAAAAACTTCAAACAGTTGTTTCCTTTCATGCCATCGGTTACATTTCGAATGCTGATTTGTGGAAATAGTGGAAGTGGTAAAACTAATTTGCTTTATCATATGTTAATGAAACCATTGTTGTATTATGATGAGATTTATCTTTACGCTCGTAATTTGGAGCAGGATAAGTACAAGAGATTGATGCAAAAAATGAGAGAGATGTCACATAAACTCGGCTATGAAATACTTAATGTGAGTAATGATGAAATAACTCCAGTAACAGAAATGGATTATGCAGACAATCAAAAACTTGTGATATTTGATGATTATGTCTGTGATAAAAACCAGAGACAAATCATTGATTATTTCATTCAAGGTCGGCATAAGAATTGCTCAGTGATTTATCTGAGTCAATCATTTTACAAAACTCCAAAAGATATTCGATTGAATTGTTCTCATTACTGTTTATACGAATTTCCATCATCCAGGGAAGCAAACAGAATATCATCTGAATTGGGAGTTGATAAAGATGTTTTTAAAGCGGCAACACAAAAACCATTTTCATTTCTTTATGTCGATAAACCAAAGAAAATCATTTCAAAAAACTTTACTGATTATATAAACAATAAATAAAATGGGAATATTTAATGAACATTCTTCTAATCATTATCAATTTGCCAAAGGAGTACAAGGAGCTCCAGGTGTTGGTTTTAATCTCACTGCAGATGGAAATTATGATATGGTTGGGAAAAAATTGACAAATGTTGGCGCACCAACATCAGACACCGATTCAGCAACAAAGAAATATGTTGATACCAATTCTGGAGGTGGAAAAACATCATTATTGACAGTAGATTCAAATATTGACATGAAAAGCCAATATTCAATCAAAAAACTAAAAACACCATCAGACAATGATGATGCTGCGACAAAGAAATACGTGGATGATTCCAAAGTTGATGGCAGTGTCTTTTTGAAATTGGATGGAACAAGAGCAATGACTGGAAATTTGAACATGAATAACCAAAGAATAATCAATATTCCAGCTCCAAATGGAAGTAACCAACCAACACCATTGGCTTATACTGATATTGCTTATCTCAAAGTTGATGGATCAAATAAAATGACAAATGATTTGAACATGGATAATAAAAAAATAATTAATCTTATTACACCAACAAACAACTCAGATGCCGCTCCCAAAAAGTATGTGGATGATAGCATATCTAACCAAGATTTCAGTTCTTTCTTTAAAAAAGATGGGAGTGTCACTATGACTTCAGATCTTAATGTTGGCGGGCATAAAATAATTAATCTTGAAGATCCCGCTTCAGATAGTGATGCAGCCAACAAAAAGTATGTTGATGGCCATGCGCATCAAACTAATGTTCAACCAAGTCATTACAAAAATGAGTTTGCTTACCTAATGTCAAGTACAATTCATTGGACAGATGAAATAGATGATAGAAGTAGTTTTATTCCAAAAAAGATAGCTGACTTATCAAAAATAAAAGGAAACTTTCACGATTATAATCATAAAGTTCTTTATACAACAATACTCAAGAATTTTCAAGGTGGTTATAAGTATAAGATGGGTCTTAATTTTTACAGATTGGCCGGAGGAGCTGACTATACCCTTTGTTTAGAAATACTTAATGTTGATTATCAACTATGGCATAAAACCCAGATAAGTGTTGACAACAACTCGTCACAAGGATTACAACTTGGAAATGTTAGTGTAAAAAAACTTCAACATAGATTTACCGATTCAAAAGGACAAACACAAATTATGTATTACCATAGAGTCATAATTAATTTTAAGAAGTTGATAACTGGTAATAAATTCTTTATTCACATTTTGGTTAATATTCCAAATAATGGAAATGATTTGTCTGTGTATCCAACACAGTTTTCTGGAGTTTTCATTATTGCTTATGGTATCATGAGTGCAGTTAGCAATATCGACTCAGATAAAGTTTATGACTATCACACAGCATTTGATGTCATACCAACACAAGTAATTTACAATGTCCAAATTAATGCGAATAATAAAAGAATATTGAACATTGCTCTCGATAAAAATTTTAATACTAGTGCTGCAACAGTTGGAATGGTAAAAGAGTTAATTCCTTTTACTACAAACTATGTTTATAGGCAATATTTTGAAGAATTTTATGATTTTACTGATGCAAATATTTATGGATTAAATAAGACATCATCTGGTGTTGTTTTTAATTCTCTTCATCCAAATATTACCCTTCCTAATAAACACTTAGCTGATATCAGAAAAGAAGGATTAAATGTTAATGGTTACAATATTACTTTTTCTCCATCTGGTAATTTTAGAAATTTTACCTTGTGCATGGTTTTTTATCATTGGTCAAATAAAGATTTTGCTTTAGCTAAAATTAATTCACAAGATAATCATAATTTATTAAGTTTAACCTTTTCTAAAATTGCTGGTTATTTAACTTTACTTTCCAATAATCTTAGAAGTCATTTCGCTTTACCAAGTGATTTTAATGGAAAAAAAGTTGTTTTATGGTTGACGCAGAGTGTTGATTCAATTGTTACAAAAGTTAAAATAAGTAACTACAGCTCAACATTAAAACTAGATAACGCTAATGAATCAACTAATCAAAAATTTGACTTTACAACTGATGAAGGAGTTTTGTGTAAATTAATGTTTTCTCCAAATTTTTACGACTTTGACTCTGAGCAATTTCACAAAGTAATGATGCAAGAGAAAATAAATGGTAGTTATGTAATATAAAGAATAAATGAAGGATGTTTTTGAGTTTAACCACATTGATGAATCTCTGACAGAAACAGATGTCACAACTCTCAAAGATTTCTACCGGCATTACCACAAGAAATATTGGTGTTTTAAGAAATCTTTCAAAAGATACAGGATTCTTGATGAAACTCTCACTCTGTCTGGAGGAGGGCTTGTTGTGATAGGAACTATTGCTGGAGGAATAACTCTCAATCCAATTATTCTTGGTGTAATAAATGGGGCTGGAGTCTTGGTGAGTAGTATTTCAAAAATGAAAAATTACAAGAAAAAGATTGAAATGTCACAAATTGCGTTTACGACATATGAGAAAGTATCGGTTGAACTGCGATCAGCTTTGAGAGGCGATGAATTCAATAAACAAGAGTTTGTTGATAAAATGAAATTGATAGATGAAATGATAATTAATCAGACCCCCCTTGCAGATAGATTTTCAAAGAGATACAATAAAAAGTTTTAATTTTCATTTATATCTACTCATTAGATATAAATGATAGAATCAATAGTGGCGTATGTGAATGTTTACTTTCCATCTCATAAAACAAAATATTATGATGATAACTTTATTAAAGCGTGTTTGATTTACCAGTATTTGTATATAAAGTATTTCACACAAAAATTAGACTTGAACCAAATTATTTACCGACTATCAGATTGGAGACATAATTGCAGATCAAACTCATCAACACTAGCTAATCATCTTATATTCAATCTCGCTTTTCGTGAATTTTGGAAAAAATACCGCTTGGGTCGAGGATGTGTTTACATTGTCAATTCACCACTTAAATCTGAGTTACTTGGCTATTTAACTGGAATTATTTACTGGTGTTTTCATAGAGGAGTCGTTGAGTGATTTATAACTGAGCCACCACTTTTCATAATTCGCCAGAGTTTGATCTCCAATTCTCAGATCAATTAATTTGTATTTTTCATTCCTCGTTTCTTTTAATATTTTTTTCATAAGATAAATGATACTAATCATTCTTTTACGACAAAATTGTTTGTTTAATTTTTCCATGATTTTGTTATCTATTTCCATTAATTTATTATATAACTCATACTTTTCATCTTCAGTAAGTTTCAGTCTCTTTGAAACTTGATTAACCTTTTTCTCATAGTGGTACTTTCTCTGGTAAATACTTTTCTTTCTAAAATATAGTCGATCAAATTCTTTTTTATCAAAATACCCAAGAACATGTTCATTTTGGCTAGCACAATTCACACAGATTTTGAAACCTGAAACCAAATCGAATTCAGTTTCTTGGCAGTTCCAACAACGGGTCTTTCGGTTGGTTTCCTTTTCTGGAGTTTTTGTCAGATTATGAAGAATATTCATATATCTTTGGATTTCTTCTTCTGAATAGATCATTTATTAATTAAACCTTTTTTTATCTTATAGCCCGCGTATTCTCTTTATCCTCACTCAAAATACGCTTATCGTCTTCATTACTTAAAGCTATCTTGTTGACTTGCTTTGAAAATATTTGATGATTTTCACTTCTTAAGATATTCATCGATCTCATTTGTTTTTTACCTGATTTTAAACAATCAACATAATCCTCAAAATCGATCCCCTTTTTTACTACATTTTTTTTTATCCCTTTACATTTTTTACTTGTACTTGAATCTTCGACTTTGAAACTGTATAATTTTGGTCGAAGTCCTACAAAGTGAGTAATTTGTTTTCCAGCTACTTCATCCTTGAACATCCCGATTACTTTTTTATTGACTCCTGTTAGTATCCCAGATTTGTGGTCTGGTGGATAATCTGAAGTATCAAACTTGGTTCTGATATCTTCTGATATATCTGTATAAAAGTCATCTGTTTGGATCTCGTACATTAAAGAATCAGTATCAGTGAATAACAACTTGGCTCTCTTATGATTGTATTTCTTTTGTATGTAATTGTAGTGAAAGTCGAACATTAAAGTTTTTGACAAATCCAATATTGCTTGACCAACATAAACTGGTTTGTTAAAATACACTTCAGTCTTTTTCATATGAATAGCAACCAAATTTTTATCAAATATTGTTGCTCTTCCAAAGTTTGGACGACATGATAATTTTGCAGCTTTCTCTCGATTATCAACAAGTACTATATTCTGTCTTTTTCTGATGTTTTCAATAGTTTTCCCAAATACTGAATTATTCATTAATTTGAAAAAGTCTTTTTCAAAACTGTTGGCTGCTGTTTTTCTGAGTTCAGTGTTTTTTCTGATATATGGCTCCATCCAAGGACTCTGATTAAAAGATATTCCTCGATGAACAGCAGTTATGTTAAGGCCCATCTCAAGACATTGTCTAAGATTTCGATAATGTATTACATAATTTTTATGCGGTTTGAAATGAGAAATAAGTTTTTCAACGCCATTGACTTTCATCTTCTCTGGAGCCAAAGGGTAATCGTTATGTGATTTCCAAAGTTCTTTTGGATATTCCAAATCTACTTCAAAAATGAATCCTTTTTTCTTGATTGGGTTTACCATACTATCATTTGCTTTATCAAGAATATCCATTACTTTGTCTTTTGTCAGGTTATTCATCCATTTAAATCCATTCGTGGGAAGTGATTGAGACATTGCCCATCCATAAAGATTATTGGCATCAAGATATTGAATGAATTTAGAAGGTTTATCAGGATTGTAATCTTTCATGTATTTGTTGTTGGCTTCTGAATATCTCTTTGATATATGAGTTATTCCACCTCTTATTCCCCTCTCAAACAACATTAGCATATCGTAATCATGCAGCAATTCTAATTCTTGACCCGTTTCCTTGAGACAAGCATCCCAAGCCAGACCAGGTGATGTATAGTAATGGGCTGGATCCAGACTGTAATGTTTCAGGCAGGTTTTCCTAAAGTTTTCAAATACATCTGCCAGCAGAAGAACATCTGATTTGAGATAAAGATCGTGGTAATCTCTGATAGTCTGGCAACCAAAAGTTTTCCAAACATTTTGAGCATGCTGGTAATCTTCATCTGAAATGTCTTCATCATTCAATTTTGAATAAAATTGCTCCTTGGGTGGTAATTGTGTTTCAGTTAGTTTTTCAAGAGAACTAATATAGTCATAAGGATAAACACCCTTTCTAGTAAGTAGATCAATATTCTTTTTGAATATTTTTTTTGTATTATAAAAATCATCCGGTTGTAAGTTTCCAACAAGATTAGCAAGACTGGTTTGGAGAAACTTGAATGAATCAATAAATCTTATTTCAAAATTCAGGGTAACCATCTCTCCAGTTCTCTTGGATCTGTACTCATCCACTTTTATCTTTTTGGAAAATGAGATATACTTCTCCTCAGTTGATGGAATACAGTTTAACTCACCTTTGATACCAGAAAGTTGTTTTATAAATAAATGTGCATCATAGCCTTGAAGATTGTGAAATATCACTGGGAGTATCAATGGTTTTCGACATTGGAGATTGCAACTGTTATGAGCAGCTCCACGGTATTGGCCAGTGAAATGACAATGATCTCGAACTTTATCATCAAGTAATTCTTTTGAGCAAATATGGCAAGTTTCAGCTTTATTGAAGAATGCTTGTTCTTCTTTTGTTAATCTAAGAGGTTTTGAGCGCTGATAAAAATCATTATATATTGCTTTAGTCAAGTGTTCAAGTCTTGAAAAAAATATTTCAGCAACGTTATCATCATCTTTTTGTTTTGTGTAAATTATGGGTTTGATAATATTGGGGATAATTCCTTTGATGTAAAGACAAAATCCAGATGGTTCATGTTTCTGGTAATTGAAGGTATATGAATCCTCTGGATTTGGGCTACAAGTATTCATCGGTTTTGTAAAGCATTCAAAATCAGCATAAACTACAAAAGGTATTGGAAGCTGTTTGTGGTGATTAGTAAAACTTAATTTTGAGTTTCTTGGGGGCATTTTCACACAAACTGTTTCATTGGTTGAACAATATTCAATATGTTTTTGGAATAATTCTTCTTTAGAGAAATGAGTAAAACACCTTTTGCAAATGTGTATTTTTCCATTTGTTCTTGAAGTTATTTGAGATCTGAATAATCTTGAAAAACTTTTTATAAGAGAATAATGATATCTTCCATCTTCCTCATACAAAAACAAGTCTATTGTTTCTTGAGGATCTTTCTCAGCCATTCGGAGTGGGTAAAACTTTTTATTCTCATTGGTTGAAAACACATTTATTCCTGGGAGTCCTGGATTAAGCGACTCGAATTTTGAAATGTCTTTTACTCTGACTGGAAATTTTATTCCTTTTGTATTCAAGCTATTTTCATATTGCTTCAAATCTGTTAATCGGAAATCATTTTTGTCTCTTGGATGAAGGTACCTCAATACACACCATAAAAAGCATTTTTCATCTTTGTTTCGAATGCTTACTATCGCTTTCTTACGCATTATCCAATCTGGAAGTGGAATATAAGATGAACCTCTCATTGGATTATAATCAACAGTGTGAATTTCGAGATGAACTATTTCTTTAAAATACCACCCACTACGATTCTGCTGATATATAGTAATCTTCTCAATGATGGCGCGAATAACTTCAGTGAGTATTTTTTTTACATCAGTTGATTCAAGATTAATATAAGTATCAGAATTAAAATATGCTTTATCTTGAACAGTAAGTTTTAACTTACGATCACCTGTCATTTGTTCCATCAAGCAAACTAAAACAAATCTAACTTTAATATTTCGATGATTTCGTAAAAATTCTTTTAAATACTTGGCTTTAGATTTGAAGAACTCAAACGGTGTAATATCAGTTTGTCCCTTCACTATGAATTTATTTGCAAATCCTTCCAGAGATGATTTCTCTTTTTCTATTCCTTGGTCATATTCCCTGAGAGCTCTCTCAAGTGCTTCACGCAGATAAGATGGAGTATCACCAGGAATTGTTTTATTCTTAATACAATCTTGAAAATAGTCTTCAAATGTTTTGGGTTTGGGTTTGGATTTAATTTTGTCTCTTACTTTTTGTAGCTTATTTATATCATCAATCAACTTTTTCTTATAATCAGCTTTGATTTCTTTTTTAATATCTTTTTTTATTTTTTTTAGCTCTGAAATAGAAAGATTAGTTAGATCAGTGGCCATCTTTATTTTATTGGTTTTTTTATTTTTAAATTTCAATTTTATTTTTCTGTTTCACAATAAAGTTTTATATCAGATTTGATATAAGACTTAAACAAGATATTGATCAATACCTATTAAACCCAAATTTAACTTAATATCTATTATTCTACTTTCAAAATTATTTTTATATTCACCATCCAAAAATTCATATTCTATAAAACAATTATATATCCCTCTAAATTTTTCAAAAAAAGAATATGCATATTTTTCTTTATATAAATCATTAATACGCCAATCACCAATCTTCATAATTCTTTCTATCCTCTCTTCAACTCCGCCTAATATTTCATCAAAATATTTTTCATCATTTCTTACGTTAGAATTTTTTATAATTTCACTAATAATACCATAATCTGCTAAGTAAAGTAATCTAAGATATTCATCAATAGACTTAATATTTTCATATACAAACTTTGAGTAAAATGTTATTCCACCAACTTCATATTTACCATTACTTTGATTAACATTGTGAGTATTCTTTGCTGACTTGAATCCCATTTTTATATTTATTTTTAAACCTTTAAACTTAAATTCAATTTTATTTTTTCTGGCTCAAATATTCTATTTCCCCGACCAAAGCAGATTAACACTCCAAAAATTAGCCGATTCGGGATTTTCAAAAGTGAACTCACCTTTTTTATTCTTTATCTTCTTCGCTCGCGATAAATATTTTTCTCTTCTCTCCTTATCTTTATGAATTAAAAAGTCTGGATATTGTGGCGAACCAAAATGCAAATTCTTTCCACTTGGCAGCTTGACTACGTATTTGTTATTTTTCCGCTTTGAATAATCAAGAGATTCGGCGCCAAGCTTTTTAGCCTTTTTGCTTAGTTTTTTAAAAGCTTCTCCTTTTACAACATATTTATCATCATCGGATGATTCCTCTCCCTCAGGAACATAATCAGGATCTTTATCATGTTTATAGCCATCATCAACTATAAAATCTTGGTCCTCGGGGCTTTGATATTCCATTTTAGTATTTGATTAGATTATTTTGCAGGGTAATCCCCTGATTATGATCTCATCAAAAATAACCTCACGTTCATGGAAAACAATAGATTGCATTCCAGAGTTCCCTAACAACCAGCAAATCTGAAAATAGATTTTGTGTTTACTTTCATCGATTGAAATTGCTAGGGAACTCTGGAATGCATTGACGTCATAATATAAACCTTATTTTAAAATGGTTTCACAGTTTTCAGATAAAAGAAAAGAGTTTCTTAAAATATTTAATACTGAATGGGATATAACATATCAATTTTACAAAAATATAAAAGGTATGTTTAATTATTTTGATGAAAACAATGAAAAATCTTTAAAAATTGAAGTAGAAAAAGGAAAATATTATTCTTTTTTAAAATACTTACTAACCTTAAAAATAACAAATGAAGATTTTAATTCTCTTTTAAATTATATAATAATCTTAAAAATATTACATATAATGAAATATCATTATAAAAATATAAGTGAAAATGATCTTAATACCTTAAAATTTCTATGTAAAAAATTTAAGTATTGCCCAAATATACCAGATATCAGTTATTTTTATAGTATTTTAAGAGATATAAATGATGAAAATTATGAAAAACTAGCTGAAGACAATATTATAGATAGAAAAGTAAAAGATGCTATTATGCCTTTTTTAAAAGAGT
>JBBMOI010000008.1:13552500-13617500 GCA_038088405.1 Porites divaricata | reverse complement strand
ACAAAAATGGAAGGATTTTTTACTTCAGTTCTCCTTTAAAAAATATGAAAATTATATGCAACAATCAATAGAATGAAAATAAAATTACAAAATCAAAATAAATTAAAGTAACAGGCTCATGATACTGGGCATGTGTGAGTTCTGACAATAGCTAATTGTTTTTAAACCAGTCGGAAGAGAGTTAGATCAGTAGTGTAGCAGCTTCTCGTAAGGTCTCTCCTAATTGGTCACTGCAAACAATGACATGTCATTCTTCCCGTTGTTTTAGTTTTGTTTGGGGTTAGGGAAAGGCAGCATTGGTGACTTCTCTTCCGAGCAGCTGCTACATGACCCAGTTAGATGCACGCAAGGAAATTTACATAATTCAAATTTATTGTTCGCGACGCGAGAGTATTTCCGGACATTTGGTTTGATCCACATAATTCATATTTAGTCTTTCCTATTCCTCAGATATATGTGCAGCCGATGAGAATAAGATTTACAGCCCTCTCCTGATATTTATTTAAGATATTCATTAATCTTAATATCAGCTAAATTACATGAATAATTTTACGCGTGAAGATCAAACGAGATCTTTTTCTCCTTTCTTCGAGGGTGCATAGATCAAATTTGTTTATCATGGAAGAAGCGCTTGAGTATAATTCGGAAGCGACTCTTAAAGAACATTAACTGGGGCCTTACAGTGAAATGCATTCTTACCAACACATTCCAAGCCATTATCTCGGAAACCAGGAGCACATTTGCATTCATAAGACCCAACGGTGTTGACACACCTGTGAAATGCGGGGCATTCGTAACTCCCTGCAGTACATTCATCGATATCTTCATAACACAAAACCACATTGTAAGTATCAGACATGATTAAACTAAAAATGCATTGACCATCCATTAAGACTAGTATGAAGTCACTTTATAATCTGCTGGCAGAATAGCGAGAAAGTGGGTATCTTTCTTACGCAAAAGGGAACTTGTATCCCCACCACTTCAATGGTTCAAGTGTGGATCAGGTTGCAACCTCAACCTCTTAGGCCAATTAAGAATGACTACCTAATTAAATATCCATACTTTGTTAAATGCTATTTAGAACGGTTCAGTGATCCTGAAATGTGAATTACCAATGTGGTTCAACGAAAAAAACACTTGAAACGTGATTTCAAATAACACGTGACATTGCTTCGTCAATGACGTCACAAAACACGTTTTCCTAAACAGGGAAGTGTCGCAAACATTAATCTTAGACATTTTCACTACCAAAATGTTACATAAACAGTGTTAATCGTAAATCTGCTTTGTACGATTGAAAATGTTATTTATCCTATTAGCTACTTGACTAATTAATAAGTCACGTGACCCTTTTCTCTTTATTTACCGATTCCTATAAAACGTAAACACACATACAAGGCGAATTTTTCAGAATATTTAATAGCCTCTTAAATGTACCTAAAAGAACTTGTTGCTCTTTCATTATCCTTTCCCCATTTTAGAGTAAATATTTTACCGCCAATTCTCAATTATCAGGCACGACAAGTGACGAAAATTTGAGCTTCTAAAATGTCTCATCTTGCTAATGCCATTAAGCTACATTTGTACTTCAATGTTCAGGATCATTAATAGAAGCAAACTGTTCTAAATCGCATTTTATCAAAATATACATATTTAATTAGATAATCTGATATTTGGAGAGATTATATCTTTAGCAAGTAGCCTATCAGTTGTCTTTTACAAGATGGTGCATGGAATGTAAAGCTGCTTTTGGATGGCAAAATATGTTGCTGTTTATATGGTGATACTATATTGTGCATTTTTGCTCTAAAGCGTGCAAAATACTCCATTTTTGGTGGTAAATGGCTCAAGCTGATTTCCTTTATGACGCTGAAGATTATAATCATAGCAACTGTCACCAAATATTATGAAAATATTTTTAAGGAATATTTGACCCTTGGACACGCATTGGACAAGCAAATCGCCCACAAACTCAGTCGTTGTACAACGAGTAGTGTTGTGGCAACCCCAATCCCCCTCCCCGCCTCACTGAGGTAGAATTTCTTAAAATAGCTATGGATGTGCGTAGCAAAACTTATCTGAAAGAGCTCGAGTACCTGTTTCACAACGATCTCCTTGATATCCTGCCAGACAAATGCATCGGTATCCTTTGAAAGTGAATCCAGCTTGGCAAGTGGAATTCCTCACACAGGGATTACTTTGACAGGAATTCTGTTGGTGATACATTTTGGTTATATAAAACTCAGGCATGGTCTTTTATATCTGATCCAGGATTAAAATTTTGATTCTCGTTTATAATGTACATTGTAACTAGAAAGTCGTCTTGTGTTATTGTTGCGAGCGTAGCGAGCAATTAACAGACTTTTTTCGAGATACCACTTTAAATCCCGCCAGATCGATGTTAGTAGGACGCTTTGACTCGCTTTCGTGTGGTTTAACAACACAGCTGGCCATCTCCACGCTGGCTTGACCACGCGCTCGTGCATTCGTGTACTTTTAGTCTGGTAGCCTAGTACATAAACCCAACATAGAGATCAGACGACGAGGATAAAACAGTCACCCCCGAATAGCATCCAAGTCACAACAAGAAGTGCTCGTTTACGATAGGTTTCAATTCAGTATGAAGACATCGACTCGGAAAGTTTGTTGTTTGAATAAGTCTCCGCGTTTGGGGCATGGCTGCTGACCCTATCCTGTGCCGTTCACACATTTCATTATTAGAAATTGCCGTCGAACCTCGCTATTTCGAACTGGGTTACTTCGAAGTCCCCGCCATTTCGAAGGAAGATCGAATTCCCTTGGATTTACCCTTATGTTTTCAGTCATTTACCATCAGCTATTTCGAACTCTGTTATTTCGAATTCTCCGCTATTTCGAACTCATCGTTCTTTCCCTACACCTTAAATCAACCCTGTTATTTCGAACTTGTCAAAAACAGAATACGTACATAAGAACAGAGCTGGAAACGTATTGCATTTTATTTGAGCTTGACCGTCAAGTGCGTTGTCCCTCTAAAGAAATTCCAGCTGTGCTATTCATTCAAGATCGACAAGAGTATTAGAAAAAACCAAAAACAACAAAACATTCAAAGATTTTTCAATGCAACAGCATCTGCTGATTTATCCGACATATAATTACAGTAACTGTATTTTTATTTAATCCGTGTCTTTCTTCATACTGTACTGTACTTTATCAAAAAATGATTCATTGTTACGAATTTTACGCTTCCCCGGTTATTTCGAAACCCCGCTATTTCGAACTTTTTTTCCATTTCCCTTCGGACTTCGAAATAGCGGGCATCGACTGTATACAGCGAGCTTTACTTTTCGCTGCAAAAAGATGATAATTTATAAAATAAAATAGAGTTGAACTACTGAATCTTACTTTATTTTGAATTTCTTACCAAAATATGTCGGTAGATATATCCTTGCATTGAAACAAAATCGCTGCTAGGAACTTGCAAATGGTTGCGTTCATTCAACTCACATAAGGGCTCTTCACTCTCAAAAGAGCCGAAGTTGTAAGAGACGCAGTTGGGTTCATGATAGCAGAGCAGTTCACACGTGTCCTTTTGGGTAGCTTGCATTCTTTTGATCACGTGGTTTTCGAGAATCTTGCCAGTGGTTTGAGGCAGGAACTGCATGTCCCTGCAAGAACTCCAAGCTGCGGGGACAAAAGAAATTATGCTCTTGATATCGAGTTTTTGTAGCAGCTAAACGTAACGTCACACTGGACGCCTTCCATTCAACAAAAATTCCGGTTTTAAATTTCGGAAATTCCACGCGCCCAATGGAAGGGTGCATTCCGGTTGCACAGACCCGACACAAAGCCACCGCGCGTTTGGTTATTGTTCTTGTGAGCAAGGCACAAAAGTGCGGTACTGGGTACAACAATTTTCACAAATGGAACGGGACATTTCGGTCCGACCGAACCGGACCGCTCAAAGTGGACTACCTTCAAAACTGGTCCCGAATATTCCGGTCGGACCAAACCGAAATGGCCCGTTCCACTTGATGTACCAAGCGAAATTTCTGGAATTTTGGGCTGAATGAAAAGCGCCCACTGATTCCAAAATAATTCGGATGTGGTAAGTTCGTAGGAAGTACTTCTATATATGGGCTAACTCCGATAGTGTATATTTTTGGAGGGTCTCGTTGCACTTTAAATATGGGCAGATTTTTTTGCCCTCGTTTCCATTGTGTTCCTAGTGCCGGATACTTCCATAGGATATCTAAATTGTATCAGCAAAAATTCAAGAGTGTAAACTATTCACTAGAAACAAGTCATCTGTTAAAACTGAACTAATTCCTTTGTGTATTACGTTAACATGACAAAGATTAAAAGGATGAGATAAAAGTTTCTAATGAGGATGTCTGCTACTAATTGAAGAGGAAGGCGCACAAATTTTCCTTTTCGTTTCTTTTCTTTATTTCTTTTTATCATTTTTTTTTTTTTTTTTCATTTTTGCGGCTTTTAGTTTCAGGGGAATTGATAATCTCTCCCAAAATTCTTTTTTTTTTTTTTTTTCTAACACTCTAATTCCTTTGCTAATTCACTTGCCCTGGGTGAAAAAAAGGAAAACTCATGTTTCTGAGTAGCTGAAAACTGGCTTAAGCCAACGAAAGCTTAAAACTCTAAGAGTTCATCATAAATCGTATGCTTTTAATGAAAAAAAGTGAAACGTTTTCTATGCATTTATCAAATGGAACAATTTAAAACCATGTGTTTCAGGCACTGGTCTATTATAAATACGTTTACTTTTTAGTGTTTGTTCACCTTCTCTGTTATGAAATTTCCATACCTTCATCAAACGCCAGCGTAATCCATATTGCCAAAATGATTAACATCCTTAGTTGATATTCCAGATGAGGTTTGTCAGGATTTTAAAGCCAGAATCACTTTCTGGAGTGCTGTCCGCGGTAGGATGATTTTCACAAGTGCTAACATGTAGCGTTAAATTTGTTATAATTAGAGGCCACCTGGCACAAGACATGTTTTTAAGAAACTAATTGTAACAAAAACCAGGATCATTCAGAAATGAGAGCAAGTTTTCGCAGCGTGATGACTTCAGTTAATTTGCTAATTGTCAAGACTTAGCATGTGACTACTCTTTTAGAGTAGCACAAGCATTATTTTGCTCGTCACTGTGAGAAGATCCGCTGTTGATGTATCCGTTGCAAAAAAGACAAAAAGGAAATTTATTTCTGAAAGAAATAAATGGTTTTATGCTTAATGTGACTCAATAATGTGTCATTTCTCCAGCTTCTGGGGAGAGGGTGTTCCTGTCATCCGGGACATTATATATGTGTTTTTATGACATGAAAGCGAGGCACAAGGCTTCTCTGCTCATTGCAACAAGAAAGTTGGAAAACATATTTTCTTCCCTTCCCTCCCCTTTGGCTCCACTTTCATCTCCCGGATGGCGGGTGTGCCCCAACCTTGGCTGGGATAAATCTTCTTGTGTATCTCGATTTTCCTAGCCTGATATACTTTAATGAAATAAACGGTCACTCTTGTGGCCAAATTTATCCCAAACTGGAATTGTCATTATTGGATATCCCAGCAAACAGAGCTCACGCAAAGCGAGACTCCACCAACAGCAATAACCGACTCAATAATTACTATTTAAAGGAACATGGAGCATAAAGTAGTCACTGAGGCACTCGATAATATTTGGATTTTGTGCGAATGATTTTAGAGAAAATGGTAAGAATTCGATGTTAACTTTCAGTAGTTCTTCAGTTTGGATAACAGAAATGAGTGAAGAGGGTGAGGAAATTAACAATTACCCAATTATCTTAAAAAAATTATATGAAAATTTCTAACACAGGTGATGTTGTTTGATAAATTGTGCTCGAGGCGATTTTCCTAATTTTCGGAAGGAAACTTTTGGTGGCAAACATTCATAACTCAAGAAACCAGTTAGGCGTCTACTTGTGTAGTACACGAAAGGCTCTAGAAAATACGATTTCGTTGCTTGGCAACTACCATTTATATCATTATACTGAAGCAGCTTTTAATGATCCCATAAGAAAAGACACTGGCTTGTGCTCGACATTTTATTTTTATCCCCTTATGAAAGACGACAGCCGACACTGACTTCACATTTGGAAACGATTATTTTGTCATCGCAAGTAGACATACACTTTTGAAAATATTTCACTCAATGAGGACGGGGACCCCAATTTGAACGAGAAAATAGGCATTTTTACGCCACAGTCGTGCAGTAACGGTAAGGAATTAGGTGCGAAATGTGCAAAAAATGGGTAACGTGTAAAGAGAAGATTGGAGTTTGCTCGCTTAACCTTTTGCTTTTTTCGCATTCTCTTCACCGTCACCATTGTCGAATCAAGAGCAATTGCAGATTTTTGGATGGTGTTTCTTGCTTTGGCAGACTGCGGTTGTAAGGTATTGTTTTATAGTGTGGATTCTGTTCAGTGTCTTTACGATCTTTTAAATTTCAGTTATTGAGACGTCACTCGGTGCTGGAGTTGTCCACACCACCCAAATCAAAACAATCAGAGGCTCTGTAGTGACAAAAATACTCCAACTTTGACACCTGTTCCTTTTCACTGTTGACAGCCAATAGTAATATAGTCAATCAGAAAATATATTGGTTCTTGAAACAATAGTTCCCTTGTTTCAAGCTAGGGTTATAATATTTCAATAACAACAGAAACGTTATTAGACGGGAATTATTTCCATAGTTATTTAAAAAGATGTTTACAATCAGGGGATGACCCCGCCCCACATGGGATTAAAAAAAATTCAAATGAATACCCAGTGGCCTACAGCTGCAGCAATTAGGTAATACATTTCTGGCACCTCTAGAGGCTTTTCATAGCATTCAAAATAAATGTTCCTCTTCTTGGATTTGACTAAAACTTCATATTTTTATTCATATTATGCAAAAAAGTATAACGATGCATTAGGAAACAATTAGAAAATGCAAATAGTCATTGTTATGACGTCCACATGTATCATTCATACCAGTGAAACGTCAGTACTACCAATGTCTTAGACTGATGAAGAAGTAGAGCCCACGGCCAATTCAGGCATCGTAACTTTAATTCTTTGCAATCCTCTGTGTGGGTCCAGAAACTAAAAAAATGCCCGTATAAAAGACAGTAAAAGAGAAGGTAATATAGAATGATACGGTCGTCTCAGTTACCTGCGATTATTTTCAACAACAAAAAAAAATTAAAAGAGACTGGCGATAGTCGACTGTCGACTGCCCTGCACTTTTAGTTTATTGCGTTAAAACTTTTATGGAAATCCCTCGCCTTAAAGCCTGATGCACTGAAGAAATAAAACATTATAGGTTGTAAATAGTCTTGGCAGAGTCGATTACTTTTCACAGATGTAACCCTTTACTTCCCAGCAGATATCATCGTGCCATTCTCCGTCATAGCTAACGCTATCATGCGTTCCCATTCGTATTCCTCCGCAGTTTTCGCCGATGCTACCATTTGGCTCGCCACTTCTCCAGTTTGTGAATCCAGTCAATTCAGATTTGTCTCTCCACTTCCATTGACCTTCAATAACAGAGTCACTGAGTCCAATCCAATAATCTGATTGGCCTGTCAGAAACTGCGTTTTGATGAAGTCGTTTTCCTCGATAGATTCGATCTTTACCAGTACGCCGCTGTGCTGATTCACGCAATAAGCTTCTGCATTGCTCCATGTCTCAGTGGTAGTTATAAGTTTATAACAGGATCCGCCAAAAGAAACCCATTGCGCCAAACAAGCTAACAATGAAGAAAATATTCATATAACTACTTTATACACTGTAAATTTAGGTAAAAACTGTAATTACCGACGAAGCATTACCTGGTGAGGGTGTCTGTGATGATGGAGATATGGATGCTTGCCCTGTAAAATAAAATAGCCTCCCAAGTTATTCTTAACGGACTGAAGGATATATACTCGCCGAGTTAGGATTTCTAGGTGTATTTTGGTTGGATTTCAGTAAATGGTCATGGCGTCGCGGATAGTTAATTCTTGTTTTCCTATTGGCCACTGAAAAGAAACAAATTAAGAGGCGTGGATTTCGATCCACTTCTTGAAGCTTTCACAGTGTATTTAGTAGTATAGGAAGAATGTTCTGCTACGGTTTTTGCGGAGAATTCTCATGTGCTGGTGGTGCAAGATTTGCGCGCCAAAAATCAAAACAATTAATGCAATCATAATATGTCAAGAATGATTGTTAAAGATAGTACTTAGGATTACCTGATGAGGCTGGCTGGGATGCTGGAGGCATTGGTGTCTGTCCTGTATAATAAAGTAGCGTTTAGGTTGAGTTATAAAAGCTATGATCATGGCTATTGAAACTTTAATTCATCTGAACACAATTCGGTCCGATCCATAGCTCAATGATCCTGTTTTAGTTCAATTAACCAGGCTCTCTCCTCCGCATGCGGAGAGGCCTCTTTGTGTTGTAGGGAGGCTGGGGAGAAAGAAAAAGACCCGCTGCGCGCTTTCTATTTTTCGATTATTGCTATTTTTATTGGGTTACCCAGCTGGAGCCTCTGCGGAGGAGAGAGATCAACCAGGCTTTATAACAAAAACGAATTTTTATTCAAATCATTTCTAGCAGGATCTATACCTGATTCACAGTGATCTCCTTGAATACCTTGAGGGCAAAGACATCGATACCCTTTGGATGTGAAACCAGCCTGGCACGTGTCATCATTTAAACAAGGATTACTTTGACAGGCATTCTGTTAAGAAATCACACGATATATCTTATAGCGTCGTATTGCATCACATCACATCAAGTCATCTTCATTACCTGGGACTGAAATTAATTGGTTCATTGCCACTGGAGACATGAGTACAGAGGTTTCAGAAAACGGAACGATGACGGAGAAAAGCTTTGTGAAATACGTGATATGAATGAGATGATAAGAACAGGACAAAAAGGACTTAGCTTGCGTAGAGGAGGCGCCCGTTGTTATAGGGCGAATGGAGAAACTTTGCGGACCAGCAGCCTACGAGGAGATCGGAGAATTCGCGTTTTCCCATCGCGCGCTCTTAAAAAGCTAAACAAAAAACTAACATTCGTTCGGCCACGCCAACTCTGGTTTCACTGCGAAATGACGTCTATTAAGAACGATCGGGGAAAAAATTCCGTACTGATTGGGCGACACTACCCAGATCTGAGTAGCGCTTCTAATTGGTTGGAAATTTGCTTCACGATCTACTTAGAAGTATAACCCAGATCTGCGTAGCGACACTTCATCAATCTGCAATGGCCCTTATGCATGAGTACGTCAGACGAGCAGACAAGCAATACGACCAATCCTCGTTTGTAGGAAAAATCCTCTCCTTTGCGCCCTTTTGCGTGTGTATCCTTTTTAGCTCTAAAGTCCTTGGAATTCATCTAGTAGATGGAACTTTACAATTTCAAAAGCGAAGCTTGCTGGTGAAATTTGCTCGTCTGACGTAAGCATGCATAAGAGCCATTTCTGTGCTCGTTCCTCAGCGGAAAGCAGCTTTTTTGGAAAATGAAATTCCCACTTTTTCCCCGATCGTACCTATATATATTAGTATTACAATAATCTGTCTGGTCATCATACCCTAATGTATCGATAGCTGTAACCATAGTTCCATAAAAAATCGTTGTCAGTCACATCTAGATGGGTGCGATCGTTTAACTCGCAGAGTGGCGTCCCGATTTCCTTTGTAGCACCGTAATTGTAAGACACACAGCCTGGCTCAAGATAGCAGAATGACTGGCAAATGTCTTCATTTAGGACTGACACACTTCGAATGATATGATTATCCAGAGACCTGCCCTTTATCTCAGACATGAATTCAATTGTTCTGCATCCATCTAAATCAGCTCCTTTTTAAAATCATATACATTAAAAAAAAATATGTTAGAATGATCCCTCAGCTGCGTCTTAAATTAGGAATGAGAGATCCCTTAAGAGAGAGCTTTAATACGAGTTCACGATCGAAATGCAGTATTATTCTGTCAGCACTTTACTTCAAACTCGTTTGGTTGAAAAATTGACGCAGGCGTAGACTACAATCTGATTTTCCTTTTATAGCCTTCAAACAGGACTTGCAAGGAGCATTATAAGTACTTCTGTCCGGCCGGGAGGAAGGTTATTTTTTCTTTTGACTTTAAAAGAATTTGAATGCAAACAGCAATGAAACATCTGCGACATCGAGAAACGGCAAAAGAATTTAAAGACAAATTAAAACAAAACAAAACAAAACAGAACCAGCTACCACACTGAACGTTAAATGGAAGACCTGATTTCTCAGCTTCAGACGAGGTAATTCACAGGACTAAATTATATTAAATAAACGTTCATTCTGACCGCATGTGCCAGTTTTCAGTTGAATCTTTGATCACCTAACAACATCCATGTCGCTGTAAAACGTATCGGACAGTTGATGGACAGCATCGCCTAATAACCCTAGCTAAGTAGTCTAGTAGCATATAATAAAGATAATCCAAGAAGATCTCTCTAGAAACCTTTTCTTAGAATTTTTATCATTATGTACCTGCATTAATAGCTGACGAGATCCAAATCATAAATATGCCTAACATTGTCTTCCTACACGAGTTTAGCTGGAACAGTGGTCGAGGTTTACGCCAAGATTTACGTCAAGCGTCTATTAAACTTTTTCCCATATCATCAAATCCTCTTTGTTTAGTTACCGCAAAGTTTGACTAAAACAAGCACTTCTAAAAAGACATGCAAGAAACAAAAACATCTAGCATTTATTATTCAAAGGTTATTAAAACGCGAAAAGAAATTTGAGACAACTGACAGTGCGTCTAAACAAATATCGAAATAAGGACTTCATCAAGAGATGAAAGTTAATTTTCAGCAGGTTTAATTAATTAGCAACAGTTTTGATTTGGTAAATAAAAAGCTTATTATGTGGACGTTACTTATTAATGACAACATCTTATCGAGGATTTTTCGATCTTGATAGTTTATTCTTGTCCGTATGTTTAAAGAGCTTTTTTGGCCTTAGAGTGCATTTTCGATGAAAAGACATTATGTCATCTGCAACAAGATCATCATTTTTATCTTTGTTTCCTAACAACTGTAAATACCAGTTTCAATAATAAAAGGCTATCATAAATTAGTAAAATCCAACTAGTGGTCTATTATCAGTGCTGCGTTCTGATTGGTTGAGCTACTACTAGGCTCCTGATTATAGCCCACTAGTAGCGAAAAGCGCCGGCTTTTTGGCGGCAAACAAGGATTAAAGTCTAGCTTTAACTAGCTAAAGTTGTTGTCTCGATATTTTTGAACAACTAGTTGGATTTTACTAAAACAATTATTCCTCTCGCCCTCATGGACTATTGACTCAGAGCCCATTCGGGCTCGAGGAATAATTGTTAAATACACCGGCGGTCGATTCTGTTTCTGAGTTTGCTGATAAGCTCGCACCCTACCACAAGGTGGCTGAACACGGTTTTATAGGTTGAAGTTCGATACCATTCATTGGGGTGTTATTTAATTTTAGATTTGTTACAGCTATAAAGCCCAAATTTGGCACAGATCGACCAAACACATTACATTTATAAGGTTAACAATAAGATTGCGATCTTTGTCATGGCAACACAAATAGTTGAAAACAAGTCTTAAATTTTTTATTTGTTATGTTTACGCAAAATCCGGTAATTACATTTCATTATGATTTTGCCCACAGCTTACGTCTAGTAATCCCCTAAAAAAAAAAAAAAAAAAAAAAAAAAACAAACCTAAACAAATTGCAAAAAAAAAAAAAAATTAAAATTGAAAGAAAATAGCTTCAATGAGAAATTTGAATATGTCACAAATCTCTTTTATTCGAAATTCAATTAATTGTTTTATTTTAAAAACAAAATAAAGCATGCTTACCTCGATCGATTTGAAGTTCTCGTCTGCATTTGCCATTGCAGTAGCTGAGCAAATTCAGGATTAAAAAATGGATGCTTAGTTTATTCTTCACATAGCAGTTGCTATTCGTGGAGTTGTTAATGTAGCCAATGGTACGGTTCGGCTATTTGCTGTTCGCAAAACGTGTGCATGAAGTTTTCCGCCTTTTTTTCCAGCAGAACCAGTCGAACCACCTTTTCAGCGGGGCCGGGTTGTTCGAAGCTGGGTTAAGTCAACCCAGGATTAGTGCGAAATTTGAACTCGGATATGGGAGCTTTAAGCCTGGTTTCCATATGATCGTCCGGATCGTCCCGATCGTCCCAGTCGTCTCAAAAAACGTTCAGACGATCGGGACGATCATATGGAAACGCTACCCAGACGATCGCAAACGACCAGGACGACTCAGACGACCTCGATCGCTTGGATAAAGTTGAGTTCTATCCGGACGATCGGGACGATCTTGTAAATTTTGAAGCGATCATATGGAAACGCTCTCAGACGACTGAGACGATCGGGACGATCGAAAACTACCCCAGAAGTCATCACTTTTATTCCAGTAATCGAGAATAAATTCGGCCCGGATGGCGCTGAAGTCGAAAAAATAATACACAAATGTTCACAGCGCGTTTGTGGGTTATTTGAAATTAGAGAAAGTCCGTGACATCAAGATTTCGAAGTTTTCTAGCTTCTCAATGCCGCAAAATCAAGAGGAAAAGCAAATACCAAGGTACGAAGTTCGCTTTACGAATGAAAATCATCCATTTACAATGTATGTGGCTTGTTTGCAAAACACGCGCAAAAATTCTATTGTCTAACCCAGAGACATCGCTGACGACCCCGCGTCTCTTGCCTTTGAGGCGATCGAGACGATCATATGGAAACTACCAATCGCCCCAGTCGTCCGGATCGTCTCGAAATATTTAGAAACGACTGGGGCGATCGGGACGATCCGGACGATCATATGGAAACTAGGCTTTAAAGGCAAATTTAATTTCATTCTCTTTTCCCACAGTTTGATGATTGGATACTCTAAAAAGAATGGAGAAAACTATCTGAGAGGGTGCTTTTGATAAAAAGAAAAAGAAACCCGGATTAAACTTTAACCCTTGGCTAGCGCTAACCGGCGTTCGAACAGCTCAGTCCTGGGCGGACGCGACCTAGTTCCCAGGGCTTTTCAGTTGCTGTCCCTTTTTTCAGGAGTTACCCTGCCTAAATGATGCTATTTTATCGGATAATGCAAATTTCAGTCAATGCTAGCTGGTTATGAAGATTTAGCCTTTTCATGGATCCTCTATTTTCTCGTCAAAGTTCGTCGAGCGCGGGGATTTATTGACCGCTTAAGTTGGTGGGGCAGGAAAGCGTGACGAACCCGTAAGAATGTCTGCGTAGGAGGCTATAGGTCCCTCCGGAAACCAGTTACCTTTGTTTTTTTCCCTCGAGTTCTGAAATCAGGACTCTCACGAAAACAAAACTAACTGTCTCCCTCGGGATCCTACATTAAGTGTATAATGTCCTGGCGATCGAAACAACGATCCCCAAATGATCTTGTACACTTCTAGCTCCTGTTACGTCATATTTATGTTTCAGCTTAGGTCTTGGGCCTTGTCCATCATGACGAAAGTTAAGAACAAAACGTTTGCTTCAACTAAATGTTCTACAATAATACAATCAAACCTGTATTGAGCGGTCACGTTTAGGGAATGGCTAACTGACCGTTTAATACAGACTCAAGTGAGAAACCTGCGAGTTATTAAAGAAAATACAGATGGTGAAAGAGTGAAATATCAAAGGCACAACAAATTGACTTCAAAGTATTTCCTCCCCTTCTTGTGTTAAAAGTAAACTAAAAGATCACTAAAGGTTATTTATACACAGTATATTTGTTGCACTAGTATGGGACATGGTTCAAGTGACCATCTAATAGAGGTGAAGAAAATGAAAAATAAATCGTTGGGACCTCGGAACAGGTGACTGACCGAGGTCAGTTGCACAGTAATTGAGGGAAGTGATGTTCGGGAATTTTGTAAGGAAACGCTTAAAAGAGGCTGACCGCTTAATAAAGGTCCCCTTAATTAATTCACCACTTTAAAAACGATCGAAGAGGGAATTGGGAAGAGTTAACTTTTGCAAAGACCTCTGGGATCGTAACTGGGGACGTACCGGTCAGCTATAGGCCCTTTGCAGCTAGCCATTCACGTGACACAAAACCGCCGTGCTGGTGAACAAAAGTCGCACTGGGACAAGACAAACAAAAGACATACATAATTTTAAACTGTAATTTCCTTTGTTTGTTTTGTCCCAGTGCGACTTTTGCTCACCAGCACGGTGGTTTTGTGTCACGTGAATGGCTAGCTGCAAAGGGCCTATTAGCCATTTTTTTCTCTGTCCCCAGTCACAGTCCCAGAAGTCTTTGAGAAAGGTAACTTGGCCCAGATTCAGTTTCAGAATAGAGGTTTGACTGCATTTGTATCTGATCTTTTTCTTCAAATGTAAAGTTAGTTTTATTGACGACACTCAAGAAATTCTGGTAAACTTTTTTTAGTGGGCATATTTACAACGATTGCATGCACGAATGATTTCACCATTAACTTCTAATGGCTGTTTACTTATTGTACGAATTAACATAGAACCGTGCAAAAATTACAACTAGCAAGAACGAACAGATTAACCAGATTCGTTCCCAGTCCCTACTCTTAAAAACGTCTGGGGAAAGTTATAAAGATCGTGTGGAATGCTGGGAGAACGAAAAAGTAGTACCAAGGTCGTTTCCCGATTATCGTCTAAAAATCCCTTGATGCAATGAGTTCTTATCAAGCGAGCTAGAAAAGATGCGGCAGATTAACCGAATTGAATTTTGTTTCCATATGTCATTCCCTTTTTTAGCCAATAACTGTACTCTTGTTGTCCTTATCTCTGTAGGTCATATATTAGTCTTTGATTTTGTATATACATTCATTCATCCCAAATGATTTGTCAACGCGACTTAAAAGGGTAGTGTCACGAGATGGACAAACCTGAAGATGTATTTGCAGTGGTGACACTCTAAAAGCGAACAAGTTCTGTGCTGTTAGAAAGTATTTCACAGGCGCAATAAAACTATTTAAGTTTAACTTTCGACATTTATCAAGGCAAGGAAAGAATATCAACCTGCTAAATATCATAGTTCTTGCTGTCAATCCCATCGACACTGAAAACTGTTACGGGCGGCGCTCCTAAAGTCGTACACCGTCGTACACGATTTTTAGTGGTTTCGTGACAGGAGTCAGCCGAGACTGAGGATTGCTTTCCACTGCCGCGTAAAATTTACGTTCGCAAATAAAATAGAGGCAATGTATGAAAGGTCGCACGTAAGCGTAAAACAGTAGAACCTCGATCAACTCCACATTTAATCTCAGCACTTTACGTCTTGCCCCTATTTATTTACGTGATTATAATTTACGTGCGTCAACGTGCGTAGCCAAAAACACGTCAGTGGAAATCAAACTTGACAAGGCCTCATTTAACTGGCATCGCGAGTCAAGACGTGTGAGACTACTGTCAGGTTTGACAGGAATTCGAACTCCTTCCTTTGCGAGGCAGGCTGACGCAAATACCTCTTTCCAACTGAGCTGGAGAGCTGTTACTTATACACCTAAAGACCGGAGCGCAGCGTCATCAACAGACACTAAAAAGCATGATAACGAGTTAGGCTCTGTCCACAATATTCCTGGTACAGTGTAATCACTCGGAAAACAGATGTCTATATGATTGTTTCTGTATTGCTCAAAATAATTTTTACAAACCGACGGTAAATTAGCTTTGGTCACAAAAACCAATATCAACAGCTCTGTCAGCTGCTGAAATTCCCTCCCAGGCGACTCGTAGAACCTGATCTACGAACGGCCGCCGCTATTCGCTGTCTGCTGTCGTCCACGCTCCCTACACGTGATTTTCTCCCAGTATCACGTGAGGCCGACCCAGGCCTATAGCCCACGCCTTCGTCAAAACCAACAGAACACGAAGAGGCCTGGTAGCGCGAAGTATCGCCAAGTCCATTTGAGGCTAGTGCTTTTGTAGTCTCACTATTGAGGCGACTAGAGGACGAAGAAGAACTTGACGCGTTAAGAGCGTTACTGCGTGAAAACGACGAGCCGGAAGCACGTTGAAGAGCTAAAAGTTGAGCCCGTGCCTCACCCAAAGCATCGGTCAGCTCCAATCGCTCCTCACACTCACGTCGAACTGTTTCTTGTAAAAAAGCCACCTACAAAAGACAGGTGCATATGTCATAGTCAGAGTTGAAAGTAATATATTGCATTGTTATTGTTAACTTAGTGGTTTGTGAGAACGGTTGTAATAACTCTGTTTTCGTATATTGTTCGACATTATTCATTGTCCATTGCCACAAACTTGTTTAGTTGGTGAGTTAGTTAATTAGTTAGATTGTTAGTTAGTTTTTGTTTGTTTGTTAGTATTAAGATTCGTGACAAAAACGAAACAGTTTTCACTGGATTTGATCAGGGAGCCATTACTAAGGGCAATGGCTCTTGGCTTGGTACATGCATCCCCGGAGACCCGAGAGCCAGCTGGTGGTCCACTTGTAAACTACCGCTGAATACAAACACTTACGACAGATTGAAACAGTAAAGAAAAATGCTAACAAATTCCGGCAATAAGATGCCTGATACTTGAAAAGAAACAATAGATGAAGTTGTTGTTTACCATTTTGATCTTGGTAGAATCCGTAATCTTGCAATGAAATGATCGTAATGTTAACTATGCACCCGTGAAATAAGCTTTAGTTTCTTTGTTTGTATTTTTGTTTCAGTGAGTTTAAGTGACTGTTCGTAAAATAAACCCGTTTGGGGGTGTCAGTGTTGTATCTTGAGAGAATTAGTCGTCGTCTGCTTTGGATACCGACTACTTAGAGTCTGGTTAAAAAAGGTGAAACAACTGTAGCTCCTTTATTACAAATTACTGGCAAGTCCTATGCTTCACCAAACCGAAAAGCCACAGAAAACAAATTATATTTAACCTCTTGTCTCCATGACTCCCTTTTAGTTTCCAGTTCTTCGATTTGTTTCTCGGCTTGTTGCAGCATTTGCTCCGACTCCTGGAGCCTGGTTCTTAGCCTGATAACTTCTTCCGTTGACTCAACTGACGGCTTGCGTACGCGATTTTCCATATCCGCGATTTTTTCTTCTAGGTTTTGTATAATTGATTCACTGGCGTTTCTTGACTGTTCGCTTTTCTCCTAAAAAAAAAAAATGTAGAATGAAATAACCAGTTTCTAAAATACAGCGATAACATCAATCAGACAGCCACCGGCCCGTTTGATAAACGTATGGCCCATTCACACATTAAGTAGTAAAGCTTAAAACATGATTAAAACCTGCTTAGTTAACTTAAAACGGTTTCAATTTGTTTCCTTCGTAGAAGCTCCTTAATAATTTTTGTCAATTACAAATTTGGTGTAAATAAAAGCAAACGCCAAAATTTACTTGAACTCGGTACAGTAAGGAGCCCAAAAGTGTGACCTCCTTTAATTAACTCACATTCTTTCATGCAGAAATTAACCAATCAGAAGTCGAGGACAGTTTCCAGCTGGCCTCTGAGTGGATTAAACCTGTACGAAAGAATGTGAATAAATCAAAAGCGGTCACACCTTGGGCTCCTTGCTGTAAAAGCCAATCCTCTAGATTTCATTTTGTTAAACCTGGGCTAGATAAACTGTTCAGTTTTTGTGAATAGGGCTTGGTGGAGAAGCCACGGACCTTTATAGTAGAGGCAGCTTACCTTTAATTCCTTTAAGACCTGCTCTAGCCGTCTAACTTCCTCGCGGTGTTTTCGATTCAAACCTGTGATATCCTCTCTGAACTAAAATTTTGAGAAAAAAGTTAATCAAAAAGTTGTTAATGGACCTGGAGTGTAGGGTTCTTTTGGCAAGAAGCCTGTTAGGTTGTGTTATCGTATTAGTAGGGACTTTAAGGGTCTGTTTACATGGAGGTGGGGGGCCCCAGGTACATGTGGGCGAGGCAACCCGCCTGTCCATATATCTCGCATTTTAATTTGATTTACATGATAGGTGGGGTGACCCGCCAAGACGGGTAGCTCGGTCAACCAGACCGGGTAAACCTCTAAGCAGGGGTCAAATTTTGCCATGTAAACGTCTCAACGTGGGGTAACCCGCCTAGCCGGGGATGGATTCGTGATACATCAAATTCCCGCAAAATTCACTTTGGCGATGGCTTTGCATCATTATTAAAGGTAACGATAGAAAGCCACAGCACAGAAGGTTGCAGCAAGAGCAAGCAAGTGAAGAAGAGCATTAATCGCCAAAACACGTGGTTTGCCAGCATTTTTCTTGTCTACGTGCTTAGCGACCATTCAGTAATATTGAGAAAGTGCACCCCGAGATGCGAGGTTGTAATATTGCATGTAAAGGAGGTTACTTTTTTACCCAACCTAAGAGGGTTACCTCACCTACCTAGGGATCCCTACCTCCATGTAAACAGGCCCTACGATCGAACGACGCGAGGCAACGAGAAAGTCGCTTAAAAGGTGAATTTGCCTTCCTACAGTCTTAATCGTGGTTATTCCTACCCACTTACTTTGTCAAATGTTGGCGAAGCCTCCTGAAGTTGAGTTCCAAGGGACCATATCCAAGTTCAGAAAGAGACTGAAGAAATTTTCGTCGTTGCTTGTTTACGTTCTCCATAAGGCGCGAAAATAGGCATTTTCACGTCGTAGTCGTGCAAAAACGGCAGACATGTACAAAAAACTGTGATGCACGGCAAAGTGGTTGTTTTGCTTATTAAACCAATTCTTTTTTTTGTTGTTGTTGTTACGTTCTCGTTGCGGTCGCCTCATTGGATTTTATGGCCTGTTTACATGGAGGTAAGGACCACAGGTAGTGGGGTAACCTGCCTGTCCATGTAATCTTTTTCTTTTTTTTTTAATTACGTTTACATGATAGATGGCGTGACCATATGAGAGATTATATGGACAGACGGGTTACCCCACCTAACCGGCTTACCTCACCTACTTAGGGTCCCCCACCTCCATGTAAACAGATCCCTTAAAAAAGTCCCTGGTAACAAATAGAGAAGAACCTGCCACAAGTTGACCTACGTGAATTGAGGGCAATTAAAGTCGCGAAGAAACTGTCACTATAATTGTTTGTCAGTTTGGAGCTACAGTGTGACCTTAAGCAATTCTTTCTTTGTAATAAACACAGGAGCTTTGTTACAGTGGGGAGTGAGTAGCCCAAGCGAAATGTCTGAGAATTAAAAGAAATTGAAAGGGCCGCAAGTAAACTGTATCACGAAAAAGCATCAAGGGAATCGAATAATTAATTAAAGTTATAGAGATCTTTTGCAACGACGTTACGTAGAAACGTCGCTTTAACTATTATTATGTAATAGGGAATAGTGCCCATTTTATGCGCGTTTTAGTTGTAAACGTAAACGAAGCCGTTACTTTGTAAAAAGAAAAAAAACATAAAATAAGCGTTTAATTTGTAAAGTAAAGGGAATGGAAAAGCTCGTCGGGAAATTAGAATTAAATTCCTAGGAACACCAATCTGGGCGTCAAAAAGGCTCAAAGTGACCTCTAAAGAGATTGAAATAAAACTGGCAACTAGATCTCGCATCCAATTAAGGACTGCATCGATTTCAACTACACGAGTCGAAGGATGTTGAAATAGCGGCTGCGTTTGGATTTCTTTGAATTAATGTATATATATATTCTTTTCCACTTCCCCAAGTGATATAAAAGTAGGTATTGTTAAAATAGTAATGTTCCGTCCTGAAGACAGTGAGGCAGACCAAAGTCTGCAATTCGCATCCACTAAATGAGACCAAGAGCATCCCATCTCTTTGATATGGAAGTGGCTACCCTGCAAGCAAGCTCTTCATTTCGCGTGATTTCTCAAGATATCCCTCAAATGGAGAGTTTGCTCGCAGGCTAGGAGGTCCCACGGGCCTAATCAACAAAGTCCGCAAAACTATTGCGCACATTTTTTCGAATTTATCGTTTACGAACCATCATACAAGCCATTTCAAATTAGAAATACTTTTATGCTTCTGCGTTGTACGTTCTGGGCAAAGACTCGTAAGGGCGCGAGTTTGTTTTCAGTGCTTTTGGAGACCAGGGCTCAGTTGCTTGAACGCCTGTTAGAGCTTACCCGGGGTTAAATTTTAACCCGGGTTTCTTTTTCTTGTTATCAAAAGCACTCTCTTTCGGATAATTTTCTCTATTCTTTTTAGAGTATCCAATCATCAAGTTGTAGCCAAAGAGAATTAAACTGAATTGGCTTTTTAAGCTCTCATATAACCTAGGGTTAGTGCGAAATTTGAACTCAGATATGAGAGCTTAAAAAGCAAATTCATTTTAATTCTCTTTGGCTACATTTTGATGATTGGATACTCTAATCTTATCCGAGGAAAGCTTTGGATAAAAAGAAAAAGAAACCCGGGTTAAAATTTAACCCCGGGTTAGTGCTAAACGGCGTTTGAACATGGGCCCAGTAGTCACGTCACCTAAAACTATCTGCATACACAGCACGCTTACCTTGTCTTGCGAGGCTTTGGCTTCCTTCTTCCATTGACTGAGTTCTTCTGCATGTTTCTGCTGTTCCTCGTCCATCTCCTTAAAAATTATAAACAATAAAAAAAATACGATGACCCAAAGGGAAATCACTGCTTCAATATTATTCCACAGGTAGCAACCGTCTAGTTCTACCAACATTAATGCGCTTTTAAAAACCGTTTGCCAGTGTGTCAACAAAAACGCATCAAAAAGCTCTGTAACAGCATAGCATCAGTTTCGACAGTCCATAATTAGCAACCGAAATTGCATATCTGGCGATACGTTTTTGTTTCTTAGGTATTCTCATTTAGTGTATGTACATCTTAGTGCGCATGCTTTAATAGTGCCAGCGACAATTTTTTTCACCATTTTGGACAACCTTTGTATTACGACAGACCTGTGTTTTCAATGTCCACCTCCCAGAACGTTTTCGGAAACATATTAAGCTTCCATAAACCTCGGTTTTTGTCAACTTCAATGTGGAAGCAAGCCCAAAACTCATAAAAATCCATGTATCTCTGACCTAAAACGCATTACTGTGGAGGTAGTAGAATGTTATCCTCTACGGTCTTATCACCGCTGTTTGCTTTTTAGTCTTCTCTACTGTTTTGTGCCAAGTAACACTTGTCTTGTTTTCGGTGTGCATGCGTTCGTACGCTTACATTCCGAAACGAACTCGTTTACACATGAATCTGTCAACTTTATTTTGGGTCTTTCATTGCTTTTCGCCTCTCAACATTTTTGTCGTTTCACGACCAGACACAAGTTTCAACCGGCACAGTTTTGCAGCTTAATTATCAAAAAATTCCATGAACAATTGATATGTTATAAATAATTTTAACGGATGTCTCCGCTAAATACCTTTTGAAATGCATCAGTTAACTCCTTCCACATATCGTTTTTCTCTTTGTTGAACTGTGCTTCTTTTTCCTCCACAATCTTGTCCAGCTGCAAGGGAAAGAATAACGAAACTTCGCAAATTATTCAATAAATGAACAACCGGTCTTCTCATTACGGAAGTTCTTTATACCTTTTCTGGCCAGGCATCTGCCTCTTCCATCTTCTTTTTAAAGCTCTCTCTCAACTGTTCTATGCGATTATGATGTGAGGAAATCATCACTTCCCTAACAAACGGAAAATCAACGTAAACATTGACGAAAATTGGAAGGAGAAAGGTGATACCTATTAAAGATTGGCTTTTTCAAGTTATGAAGAAATATAAGGGTCCAAAGAGCGCTTACGACCAGGTGAAAATCAAAAAGCGAAGTTCGAAGCGAAGTTCTTAAAGGTATCGAAGTCACAAAAATCAGAGCGTTTCACTTTTTCTATCGCTTAAGGTCTCGGAAAAAACATATTTTGCTTAGTTTTAGCTCTTGCTCTGTGTAGTTCTTCCCTTCTACTTAAGAGTCATTCCCTTAAAGGTTTGAGTTATCGGAAGTCAACTGACAACTGTTCTTAAGTTTCAGCAACATATATCGCCTATACTAAGAAAAAAATAAACTAAGTTACCTTTCCTCTTTAAGAGCTGCTACCTCATTTTTTGATTTCGCGAACAATTCTTTTAAAGCCTGCAAGATAGCACAAGACATAAAGACCAGAAATTGTTCTCATTTCACAGGAAAGCAAAGATAATTGAAAAAAGAAATAAAATACCAATAATAATACCAGAAAAAAGCCATTTTCAAGGAGATCGTTTTCAATTCAGTCACTCTTACATGTAACTATACCCCAAGGCAAGTTAGTTATAGTAGTATGGGTATGTGGAGATGGGCACCCTTCTTGAATTGAAAGTGTTGCTTTTTTCAGGAACGCAGTTATTCCCTCCCTACCACAGGCCTTGCTGTCCTATGTGCTATTGGGCACTGAAAGGACTGATGACGATGACGATGACGATGGTGATGACGATGACGATGGTGATGACGATGACGATGGTGATGACGATGGTGATGGTGATGATGATGATGATGATGATGATGATGATGACGATGGTGATGATCATTTCCCAAAAATTAAGTTCCCCTTTTTTGAAGCCTTAAAATAATTAAGTACTGCGAAAAACTTTCTATCACTATATCTCTTGGTAGTTTTATGCAGGAAGAAGCTAAAAAGCACGTTCTCAGATCTTTTGCTACAAACTACAAATCAATCTGGACGTTTTTCCGCAAAGGCGTTCCTCGTGAGAGGAACGACCATAGAAAGGCACGCCTGTTCCTATACTGTGTGAAGATATGTTAGCCTTAAACTTATATCAAACAAGGGTTTACCCAGAGCGAGGTTGATCATAACCTGTGGTGGTTCACCGTTAAATCCGTAGAATCCATCTTTTCCGTGTGTGGCCAAAAGTGCTTTGAAATGGAAAAGAAATGCATAAAGCATCCACTGCTGGTGAAATTCATACTCGGTAAGACTCCAAGGGTTAACCCAGAGCGATTTTGTTTCATATATCTACGTACGTCAGTTTGTCTCCGGCATATCCGTTTTATCCGTTGAATTTATACAATCAGTGTTGGATTGCAAAAATCGTATTTAAGCAAATGTTGGTCAAAACCTCTGGTGGTTCACCGTTAAACCCGTAGAATTATATATATATATATATATATATATATTAATAATAGTATTAAGATACTTACAGTAAAAAAGAGAAGTATTATATTGAATAAATTTAGAATAATATTAAATACTCATATCTCCGGGAAATCCGTGAAATCCGTATCTTCCGCTACTCTTTTGAGAGTCTTTTTCAGTTAGCAGACAGTCATGACTGTAAGTTATCTTATTAAACATTCATGTCTCCGGGAAATCCGTAGAATCAGTGTTTTCCGTCATCATATAAGAATCTTTTTGCAGTTAGCAGTCAGTCATGTCTGTAAGTTTATCATAAAACTTTCATGTCTCCGGGAAGTCCGTGAAATCCGTATTTTCCGCTACACTTTTTAAGAGTTTTGCCGTCTATGAATTTCACCCGCAGTCAGTGCTTAATGCATGCATTTCTTTTCCTTTCAAAGAACTTTTCACCACACAAGGAAAAGATGGATTTTACGGATTTTGTGGAGCCATGCAGCTTCGAGTTCATACCTTTTCATACATTTTCTGTTTTCGTTTTAGACAAATGGTTTTTACAGATTTCCCGGAAACATGAAGCTTCTGTTGAGTTTAGGTTCCACCTTGAACATTACAAAAACTACTGTTATTGAGATCCCAAGCATCTTTCAGTCTCAAAGGCAAAAGGGAGCCGCTTAAAACCAAGAAAAAGGTCCGTTGTAAACGAGCTTGCACTCTTTTAAACAGTTTTACCGTTATTTAATTTTACCACACACGGAAAAGATGGATTTTACGGATTTTGTGGAGCAATGCAGCTTCGAGTTCACACATTTTCATACATTTTCTATTTTTTTGTTTTAAGCCAAAATTTTCATCGCACACTGAAAAGATGGTTTTTACACATTTTTGAGTATTAGCAGAAACTTCTTTGAAAAAAAGGTCCGTTGAAGAAAAGCTTGAGAAATGCAATCATTTCTTGCATTCCTTTACTAAGTAGTGGCACTAAATGCGTCACACCTTTTCGGTCTTTCCTTTGAATCATTGTGTGAGAAAAGTTGCCGGCCGCTATCTAGATTGAATGACAGTTTTTATTGCATTGTCTGAGAGTCGGAGAAACCAAGACAGAGAAAATATCTAATGATCCGGCCTACAGTTATTGTACTTCACGAAAAAGAATCAGGTTTTTTTGCTTCGATTTCTCCTGGGGAGCACCATAATAATAGAGCGATTGTATTGTTTGCGTTGAACTTGCCCTCTAAATTACACCAGAACGTCCTTATTGTCTTGCGCTAGCAACAGCGATTCATGCTTTAAAAAACGTGCACAAAAAGGAACGCCCTATTTGATGCTCATTTGATAGTTACATAATCTCCGACATGTCCTCGTCAACATCTTTGACTTCAAAACATGACAAACAAATTAATTTCATCAGCACGTCGAAAACAGAGCCAACAAAAGGCTAAACTTTCAAATTAATTCGTCAAAATTTCACAGTGCTGATCCACTATATAAACACCGCACCCATGCCACAACATTTGTGCTACATAAGAAGAATGCAGCGAACAAGACAACCATGTCGACAGCTTAACAGCGAGGGTATATAAAGAGCACGGCCTTATGCCTTATGCTATTATGGGTAATAAGGGGAAGGTGTAGCATTATCAGCGCTAAATGTGTTTGCGAAGTGAAGGATAAGGCCTTGCCAAAGGCCTGGGCAACTGTTTGTGGAAAACGAGACGTGTGCGACCGTGCAATATCAGATTAGTATTTGTTGCAATACGCCGGTTTCAGATGCGATTTTAAAGAACATTTTAGTGCAAAAGTTTGACGCATTTTATCTTTCCAATACTGCAGGTATCCACAACGTGGAATTTTTCTTTAGTGCTATAGCCAGCCAGGAGAAAAAAAAGGGCAGTATCAATGAGAACACAGACGCGGAGAGTAGTTCTGAAGATGAAATTCCAGCTCGTTTTCTCAACAATGGCTCGAAGGCAATTTAACGAACGTAAACAAATCACTCTGCCCTGCGATTGCTTACTGGGTCGCGTTGACTACAGTAAACGGCCAGCCCAATTTCTGTGCTTAAAGCCCTGTTGAATTCAGGATTGGAAGTTACAGCAACACAGGTAATTAAATTACTTTCTTACTTTTTGATAACCCAAGCATTCCCTTAGCCGTGAACAAAGTATTCAACATTGAGAAATATAAAATGAAGAATCAGAGTGAGCGAAATTAAATTAAATTAACTTAGTTGGTTCACAAAGCCAAAGAGGTTTTGTCCAAAACGGTTTACTCGAAACTCGAGAATCTAAAAAACAAACAGGCAGTGAACGACCCTCTCTTGATTCATTTATTTCTTTGCTAGCATTTAAGATTTTTTTCTCTTCTCGGTAGCTTTGAAAGAAAACCTAGCAACGACGACCGTACTTTTTTCTTGTGACACCGCCATTATCATCTTGAATTTTTTGTTTGGGATGATTTGTGTCGTAACAGAAGTAGTTCTACTGTATTAAATTTTGAATTCAGTTTTCAATTGTTTCCGTATTTTGAAATTGAAAAAGTGCTAGTCAGTCCCACGGACAAGTCACGTCAAAGGTTTACATGCCCAAACTGAATTTCTACCTGTCCTGGACAATCGGACGTAGGTTTTGGTGCACCCTGAATTTGTTGTTAATAATAGTAATGATGATAATAATAAACGATACAAGCGGTCAGTCAGTGAAGAAAGTGGAAACTTAGAAGCGTGTTTAGGTAAAATGCTTCAATTTGATATCCTTTAGGTGCAGTTTCAAGAGGGAAAAGAATCCCTAGCCACAGCAGAACTTTACAAAGTGTTAAAAGATCACAAAAATCCTTTCATGCAAGACCTCGTTAGCTCATCCTTCAAACACTGTTACCAAGCTAGAAAGGCGATCGGCCATGATGGCGTATGTACCCAGGAGCCGGACGAGTGTGGAACTGAAAATGTGGTGAGAGTGACCCTGGTTAACCCGAAATTTCACACGTCCTTACTGAGTGCAGTCGAACTTCTGACCGCAGCTAAGCTACAATTAGACAAATTTGGTTTTGAGTTCAGCACCACAACGTCTCAAGCTTCCACCAGTCAGCTAGCCATGACATGCGATCGCTATGGGAAAACTGGGCTATGTAAGCTATCGCGGCAAGCGTTCCTCCTCAAGCCAGCGAGTTATGAAAAAACATTGCCAAAGCAACAAAATAAACATGTATTTCTCAAGTCAACAGTAATTTTTAATTTCTTCTTACAACCACAATAAAATGTTGCTTGTCATGTATGAACCATTAATTGCTGATTGCCTTTATCGTTATTTATATTTCAACTGTCTGGGGTAAATGTAAAGTTCTAGCAGGATGACTTAGAAAGTGATCCGAATCTTCGCGCTGCACGGCTCAGCAGGGAGTTGGCTCTCCTTCCCTCTTGAAAACGAAATTCGGGATCCCTGAGAATCGCTATCCATTGCGGGGGTGAACATCAGACTCTTTATTCTCGACGGGAAATCTGTCGCTATAAACGCATTTTCCGGCTTTAGTCTCGGGAAACCTGAAAGACGCTCGGGTGGTGTTTCTGCGATCGTTTCTCCCTCGTCGGTAGAAGAGGTATCAGTTTTGCTACCATTTTGATCTTCAGAAGACACAGAATTGCCTGAAAGCCTCGAGCGCACGTCTATTTCTAGCTGTGATCCCTTTTCCCCGTGCAATCGTTCCAAATATTCATGTGCTTTGCTCGCCACCTCGCGCGATCGCTTCTTCTGATAGTGAACCCTTGCAACGACAGAGCTATGTTTCTGGTCCTCGGAGATTGTGCTCTGCACGCTGCTGCTCAGCTGCCTGGAACTCGCGGTCTCCACAATCTGTCGATAGCGAGTGGGGTGAACGTATTTGCCCGTTGCATCGAAGACCAGTTTGCTCATTAGCTCTCCCAGCTTGTTGTGCTGCCTTCCATTTCTTGTCACCAACACAAAGTCACAGGTCGGTCTGAATAGGCGGCGAATGTGGTTGATGTAGCCATCCAACACTTGCATGCTCGTCTCGGTCAGGTAAAGAGAATCGAAGCCAAATTTTCCAGCCGTTTTGAACATTTTCTGGTCTATAAATCCACCGTTAGTCTTGGCATTGTTCACCATTTCCACCGTTAAGTACTGATACGTCATGGGGCGCGAACCCTTGACCTTGATGAATAAATAGACGGCCAAAAATTTGGTGGCAAAAGATAAATCTATGGGCAAAACAGCACCCGGTTTCTCTTGCATGATTTCAGTACGCTCTCGTAGCGCGGCAAGTAGCGCCCCACGACTTCCAACAGTTCTTCAAGAGTGGCCCAATGTCCCTTGGCTTCTAAGGCATCGATGTCGAGCTCGCTGGTCCACTGCAACCGCATCATTTTGGAAACGGTTTTGCGCACCTTTTTCAAGTAAATTTCTGTTGAAGCTAGCCCTCTCAACACTGATTCCGATGCTCCATTCACTTTTCGATAATCCACCAATTCTGCAATCGCATCCAAGTAACCTATGCGTCCCGCGTGTCCCAGATTCCAATCATCCTGCATCGTATCAACAAACTTGAAAAGGAGATTCGGTGAACATAAACTAAAGTCCACAATGTCAAATGTGAGCTCCTCTTCGTCTTCGCAACAAAACTTGAGAAACTTTAAGCACTTGCTTACGATCTGTTGTGCTTGTCGATCACTTTTACAGCCCCCACCACTGCCAGTTAGCCACGAAAAAAATTTCTTGGCAATGTAGTTTGTAGGATTAAAAGAGGCAATTGCCCTGCTATTGCGCGGTATAATCTTCTGATTACTGGCTTCACATTTGTTGGTTTCATCGACATCAAGCGTTTCGATTTGAGCACTGTCTGGCTTCTCGTCGAAGTAATAGTACCAACTGTGTTTGTTCTTAACGTGTTTTCTACAGCCTCTTTGCGTAGTGAATCCATCGTGGTTACAAATTTGCACTGGGCAGTGAGAAAGACCGTCACAGTCATCCACTTCTAAGTGAAGTCTCTTTGGTTTAGGCGATGCATTTGCAAAGTTTGACCAGTTGACATCCTTGCCTCGTTTGTTCATCTTAAGCATTAGCTTGAAATCGATATCTTTCTAAAGTATGAACGCACTTATACTAGCAAAAGGGTCCCCAAGAGATCGTCCTATTCGCCAATGAGATATTTGTTCGCCCATCTCTGCCCACACTTGGTCATTCTTGCCCCTTGTCCCATTGTTTTCTTGTCCGTATTTGGTACACAAGTAATCAAAAGGAACAAAGACACAAGCCTGAACTTGCGCGGGCCAGCCCGAACGAGATTAAGCATGTAGCGGGCAAGTCTGATACTTTACTTGATTGTTGAAGGATATATCTTTTGATAAATTTGTATAGCGGAGGTGATGGACAGTAGTTTCAGATAGCCTACGTTAAATAGGAACTATTGTTTCCTATTCCATTTTACACTTTGCGCAAAATGGAACGCTAGTTCCTGTCACAAATTCGGAACCTGTTCCCATTTATACGTGGAACATAACACTCATCTTGAAGAACAAAAACCACCTCGATTAGGAACAATTCCGTTCCTGTTGGGCATGAATAGGAACAATTTGAACCGAAAGGGAACAAGGCGTTCCCAACAGCAGTGGATATGCCAGTAAATAGGAACAATTTGTTCCTTACTGTGTAGAGCGAGAAATTAGATTGGGAACATTTGTTCCCCAATCACTTCGAAAGGAACATGAAGGGAAATCGGAACTGTTGAAAGAGGACCTTTTGTTCCTGAAAGGGTCAAAGAGGAACCAGTTGTTCCTTTTGACTAAAATCAAAAGGAACTTTGTGTTCCAAGTTGCTGCTAACGGAACAGATTGTTCCGAAATTTGCCGACCTTTGTTCCTACTGTGCAAATAGAGTTCCTTTATTGTGCGTTCCTAGGTTGTTCCTAAAGCAATTAAAGGAACAAAAAGCAAAAACGCGCGGAACACTACGTTTTTGAAAAAGAGATGTTTCCTCGTGTCGCGTCACTTAAAAACAAACTTTGAAAGTTTCCTCATGTAAAAAACGGCCTGACAATACTAAGGACAAAAACGCAATTGAAAACTACGGTGTTTTAACCTGAAATGTTGCTATCATTACCTTTGGGGAATGTATATGACGATGACGATGATAATGATGATGATGACGATGACGATAGTGATGACGATGACGATGACGATGGTGATGACGATGACGATGGTGATGATGACGATGGTGATGGTGATGATGATGATGACGATGGTGATGACGATGACAATGACGATGGTGACGATGACGATGACGATGACGATGGTGACGATGACGATGACGATGACGATGGTAACGATGACGATGACGATGGTGATGATGATGATGATGACGACGACCACGACGACGAAGAGGAAGATGATGATGATACAGCAAAAATTCGATACCCAATCTCAGACCTGACCACAACAGCAAATAATAACCAAAGGCATATTCTCGGTATAAACCCAGTAGCTGCTTTGGCTTGAGTCAGCAGTTTAGAAGGGCTTTCTCTCTCCCACCCAAAGAATGAACTAAGCCTGCCATGTTTGGTCGACGTAATAAATCATGTCTTAAGACAAAAAGTTACCTTTAATTCCTGCAATGAATTTGCCTGTTTCTCTTCTTTTGCACTCTTGGCACTGGTAAATTCAGCAACACGCGTCTCAAGATCTTTACATCTCTCCAACAGTTGCTGAATCTGTTTCTCTTTGGCGAGTATATCGTCTTGTTTCTTTTGGGTTTCTTGTTTAAAAGCCTCCGCTTGATTTTGTAGTTTCTCCTCAAGACTGGTTAGATCATTTCTTTTTGATCTGAAAAAAGGACATGACATAACAAACGTACAGCTGAGGAAATGTTAAGATTCAGTTCAAAAATACATTAACAATAATAAGCGGCCCTCTGTTGTGTGGCCACTTAACAAATTCATGGAATTTACACTGTATACGTTACAGGTCAAATTTGATTTCAGGCTAATTTTGAATTAACCAAGGTTGATTCTCAATTCCCTTTGTTTCCTAGACCTAATTAATTTTACATACATCCCAGCCATTTTCCAAAAAAAATTATAGGAAAAATTGGATCACAGGAGCAAAAATATAGGAGGTTTATAGGATTTAAATCCCAAATATAGGAGTTTTATAGGATGATTTTCAGGTACACACAGATGCGATGATATTGAAAATGTCTCACTTTAATTCCAACTGTACTTTGTGCATATACATGTGTTTGCAATTCACTCATTAACTAGACGGTTTACAAATATGAACAGCGTTTTTCAATGGTCACAGTGATCACTTAAAACTGACCCATCAAGTATGTCTGTAAATGGTGAACAACGATATGTGATTGAGCTGACGACCAGTAGCGAATCTTGATATCTAGCTGCTTGTTTACTTGGGCATTTGTCATCTCATCACAGCGGAGCTCCTCGCGCGCGCGTGGGAGGAGCCCCATAGGTAAGGTTATCTACCCATCCCAGAAAATTTGGTAATCACGTGACCGTACACCGACCGCCGACCGCCGTCCGTCCGAACCACAGGACAACCAGTGTTTACTTTCACACTTTCTAACTACTTTGGGAGCCCAGGAGGAAACTGATTGCACATCAATGTTGTGATCAATTGACAGCTGTCAAAACAAGGTATCCGCTGACCAGTATCACCTGACCGTATCGCGGGCACAGGTGTCGACCCATCGAGGTCGAGTACTTTTTTGAAGTTATCCGCTGACAAGTTACTGGTTTTCAAATGATCGCAGGCTCAAGTTTATTATTTTTTTTAATTTATATGAAATACGCTGTGTTTATATCATGATGGGCCTGCACTATTAAGAGTTTGATTTCAAACTAACCATGGACGCGAAAATTCATTAAGTTATTTAAAAATACAGGCGGGGAAGACCTTTTTTTACCTAGGTCACGCGTTGGTCACGCTCTACGCCCAATTTTTATGCTTTGATTGGTCAAAATTTGACAGGTGAGTTCATGCGAAAAATTTATGCAGCATCTTGAAACTTGTTTTACTTTGACAGCTGAAGCTGACAGAGTTTTGTGTCAACTTGTGATGTTTTTAACTGTCTTTTTCCACTGGATGTACAAAATGAAATACAGCTGCTCTCAAGTCTGTTATTCATGGCTAGTTTGTTCATTGGTTTTTTGGTTGAGAGATGCGTTGCTTGTCAAAGTTGGAAATCCGATTTCGGATGGCATCGTTTTCGTTTTTCACCTTGCTTGATGCGTATTAATTAAAGAGGATTCAAAATTCTCAAGCGATTCTCGTGTTACTTGATAGCTTTCAGGAGCTGCATCTCGAATGGTAAGCCTGAGTAATGATTGCATTTGATGTTTGTTTTTTGTTTTTTTTATATATATATCTAATTTCATGTAGTCGAGCACAATTTATGCGGCAAGTTTATGCACGTTTGTAAGATTTGAGACAATGAACCAACCTAATATCAGGTTTGATATAAGCTTACAGAACTTTAAAAAGCCTTGAGATATATTTTCTCACCGCAAATAGAAAGAAAACGTTCCGAAGAATATTTAGTTATAAATTTGGCTGTAGAAAGAAAACTATGAGTGATTTTCTTGCCTCGAGTTCATCTTTGAGAAAAGCAAACATCGCGAGGCCGGCTTAAAACATAAACTTATTAAGCTTTAAGACTCAGGATTTTTCGAAACACTTTAATACTTATCTTCGTGAATGAAAATTGTTCTCTCTGTAAATGTTTAACCGAATTATATCTCTTTTAGTGATTGTTAGTAGTCTCTCTTGCAATTTTAATCGCTATGCTGTTTGTTTTCAGTCGTCGCTTGCAGGAGTTATCTTTTTGCCGTGCGTATCAAATGCTTTTCAAGATTACACATCGTTATAAAACCCTTAAATAAAAAAAAAAACAATAAATTATTTATGTTGAAGCATAACTCTATTAATCGGTTCACTGCAAATTTGGCGCTCGTCAAAAGTGAGAACTGGCTGGCCGTATAGGTGATTAAAGCCGACAATTGATCGTCCTGAATATTGAATGAGTGCAATTTGTCTTGAAAAATTGTGAAATACTGCATTCTGTCCGAGGTCTGTATGATAAATAGTACTGTTTCACCTCAGATGTGATGTGTAAAAAGTATAAAAGGTTGGTTACACATCCCCGGATTTGTTTTGCAAGATTTTGTAAAGTATACTTGTCGACAGCAAAAAATTCGGCCTGATTTGTTTTCCAAGAATTTTTTTTCCAGGTATAATTCACTGTGATCAAGAGCCATTAGGGCTCTTGAATGTGATCGAAGATGATTGCTATTTTTGGGTGTTTTATATGGCTATCAACTCGATGTAAGATGTTACACTCTAAAATCACTTAGCCTTTCGCTCAAAAGTCATATGAATTTCCCCTTAAGTTAACTGACTTGTGGATTACAAGTTTATTGTTTGATTTAAATAATAAATTTATTAATGGGAGCTTCGCTTTTTAGCCGACTAAATCTGTATATTACTGTAGGGTAAACGGTGACCCTGAGTTCTTCACATCATCAGCCACAAGTTTCTTGAAGTAAGGCCCAGTCGCTTCAGAGATCAAGTATGATACCTTTGATGAGCTCATTGTAAAGTTGTTGTGGATTTTACCAGGAAACATGGCATCTAAGGTCTCCTTGATGTTATCACAAGAGGCATAACTGTCATGAGAACCAACCACTTTCAGCCCAAATCAACTCTGCCTTCGTTACTTCATCCTTAAGAGAAATACACTGCAATGTTCCACATGATTGCTTTTTTCCAGTTTGAGAATCTTGCGGTTTTGAAACAATGCTAGCAGCTGTGTTTGAGGTATTGCCAGGTTCTGTTAATTGAGTGGGTGCAAAAACCATTTGGGAGCCACTGAGTATTTCATTGCCAGTGTTTTGTGACTTTGGCCTTTAGCATGCTGAAGTAACTGTGGGAGTCCTTGGTTGTCACATCAGAATGTTTTTTTGCAGATGGAGCAAAAAGCCTTTCCCACTTCATTGCTCGGCTGGTACCAACCAAAAATTTTATGACCCAGTCCATCTCTCTGAAGAAGCCAGTCCTTCTTGAAATGGGTCTTTCCACCAGCCATTTTAAAGAGCATTTACATCAGTAACCTGCAATAAGAAACGTGCTGTGTTAGGACTAGAACAACGTTTTCTACAATAGTTCAGTTACAATTACCGTGTCATGACAATCATTCTTTATTGACACAATGGTGCTTAAGCATTTCATCATAGTCTAGGATGATCTGTGTTACAAAATTTGTAACCATTTAATGTCTTCCACACCCAAGCAGCTCTGGAGGTAAGGGAGGCCACACCCTTCAGAATTTGACCGGCACAGAAAACTAAACACCAAATTCTGCCAGTAGCCTCAAACAAAACATGCGCTGATACAGATGCCTGGCTATTTTGTTAAAGATTAAAGTAGAGGCTCAAGAGGACGGCACATCGATGTGCCTGGTATGTCTGTTTGTGTTTTGCAAGGAAATGTCTCAAGTGACATTATGGACACCACCTCCAAATTCAAGACAAAAAATGCTCGCTCAGATGAAGACAAAACGTAATACTAAGTAAATCCCATTAACAATTTGACTATACAAATGGGTTGAAATGGTCTTACCTTGTAACACTGCTTCCAGTCGCATTCAATCCAGTCCAAGAATAATATCAAACCACAGGAGACAGCATAACACAGCCTGTAGTAGAGTGCACTAAATTCAAACTCAATCTGACCTGTTGGACATGCTCGCTTTATTTTTGTACTTAGAACTGAAGCAGTATTTATAGGAAATATAGGAGTAATTGGCCTATTATAGGAGTTTTATAGGATCCCATAAAATAAATAGGAAAAATGGGACGGCTGGGATGTATGATTTTAGGGCTAAGGAGACAAAGGACATCAAATTTGACTTGTAACATATATCACATAATTATTTACTGTAGATTTGACCTTTATTGAGCAGTCACCTTATATTTATTAAGTGGACGCATGCAGTCACCCTGTACGCTTCCCAACTGGCCTATTTCATTGCCTTACCATCATTCTATCAAAAGCTGGATTAAACTATCTCCAAATTTTTTATTTTTTTTTTGCTTATATAAAAGAAAGAAAAGGTATAATCACGATCACTTTTGCCCTTTGCTTTCTTCCTCAGGACTCGCTCTTTCTATTTTTTTTTCCTTTTTTTTTTCCTTTTTAAAGTGTGATTTTCAGGCTTATCAAACGCAGAATTGCCTATAGGCCCTCTGCAGCTTGCCATTCTCGTGGTACAAAACCGCCATACTGGGATGCAAAAGTCGCACTGGGACAAGAGAAACAAAGGAAATTACCATTTAAAATTATTCATGCCTTCTGTTGGTCTTGTCTCAGTGTGACTTTTGCGTTCCAGTATGGCGATTTTGTGCCACAAGAAAGGCCAGCCTCAAAGGGCCTACACTGTATAGGCCTTCCTTTTTCCCTTTTCTCTATTTTCTTTCATAAAGTTTTAAAGTAGACAGCTAGGATGTAAAAGTAGGCAGCTTGTCAACTGAGTGCTGTAGGCAATTTCAGGCTTTCACTCTCTCACTTTTAATACCCTAGCTAAAGTGTATTTCTAAAAAGTAGATGGCTCAAACTTCCGGGTAGCCATTTATTTTTTAGCCAGTTGCCCGTACATTTACATTATTTTACATGTTATACGCTCTTCTCACGTATGGTAATATGCCCGTCCAACCTCGTTTACGAGTGAAAATTCTTTTGAAATTCAAATACGAAAACATCGTCTGATTAGCATTTCAAAAGAACTTGTACTCAAAAACGAGGTTGGACGGGCATATTACCATACGTGAGAAGAGAGTATTAGGTCGGTAAAATCATTAAGATATCACACCAACCGTAACGAGATGATGTAATGAGACAGCCCTGTACCCTTAAAGAATGATTCAATAAATGAGTGTATAGAACACTGGAAAAAGGCAAGACACTGAAAAAAGACCAGACTCACTTGATCAGCTCCTTGTAACACATTATTTCATTATTGAAAGAACTATTCTTTTCTTTCGTCTTGGCCAGTTCCTTCTCTTGCTCAATAATTTGTCTTTCTAACTGTGCACACTTCTCACGGAGCTCACGGGCCAAAGCTTCAGATTTGCCGCAAAGCTCTTGCTTTGTTTTCATTTCATTAACAAGCTATAAGCAAAAGGAAAAAAATGTAATTTACTAAAAATTAAGTAACTATAAAGTGGGCAGCCCATTAAGTAGCATGCATAACTTTTCAAGCCGAACTCCACTTTACGGGCACCCGCTTATTAACACAGACACCATTTTACAGACAGTTTTGCTTTATGCCTGAGGAAGTAACTTCCTCACATTTTCTCTAAATTCAACCTGAATAATACAGCCTCATTAATATGGACACTTTCCATGTCCCTCTCAGTGTCATTATTAACAGGGTTTGACTGTATTTTTAAGGAGGGCAGTTGTAAATTGGGACTCTGTACTGTTTATTGCTCCCTAAAACCCAACATTTAGCGTGTGAAAACACAGCTGTCATTTCATAACACAGCCCCTGGTTTCTCTGTAAAATGACGTCTGAGGAATGCAGAATACAGAATACAGAATACAGAAATTCCATAAAGGTGAATTCTGTCACTACACAAACTGGGTATTGAGTCTGAATGTTCATGCCACCAAGGAAATTTCCTTCATCCCATCACAAGTACGACCAAGATCTGGTTAGTGACTAGCCTGCTAACCGCAGACGTATTCCTGGAGCAGGCTAGTTAGTGACACATCATCAGTATGAAATTTCAACAGTCATTACTCACATGTAATTTGGTGGGAAAACAACTGGTGAGTGTCAACATTCACATTTTTATATACAGTTGAACCTCTATGTGCAAACACTTCTCCCAAGTGACTACTATTTATATCAAAACAATAAAAATGTTGAGAGTCAAATCACTACAGTAGGGCAGTGCATTTTGATGACTTTTAAATAGGACAGCCTTTAGAAATTTAACTGTTCCATCATCATGTATAACCCCTGGTGGATTTTTTAGGACACTGCTGGCAAAAAATATTACAATAATTTGGGCAAGTCTGATGACCAACTGTTAAGATGTACACAATTACTATAGCTCAACATGGTGGACAGTCAACTGTAGCAGTAATAGCAACTGGCAAGTTTTGCAAAATAAATATTTCTCTACATTAATTTACAATGTATAAAATGACAACATAAAATAATAGTGTACATATGATTTGCATACATGTACAAATCAAAAGAATGTGCACCCACCATGGTAAATTTGTTCTCCAAGCTATTCTTTTCTGCACTAAACTTGTTGCTCAACGCTTCTACATTTGTAACAGCGTATTGGAGGTGTTCTAAAGCAGTTTGGTTATTTTCTTGTACAATTACTTTCATACTGCAAAGACTTGCCCTCTGTGTCTTCAGGTCTTGATGTAGATTGGAAAATGACTTAACAAGATCACTAAACTTTAACTGTACTGTTGCTACTTGGTCTCGCTTTCTTTGTAGTTCATTTTCTAGGTCTTCTTTCTGTTGTTCAAGATGTTTAATCTGTTCTTGCTTTGAAGTTAGATCTACTGCTAATATCTTTGTTCTGAGAATACAAAAAAAATGTTACAGATAGAGAATATAGTTTCAGGTAGTACCTCACTCTTAGGTTATAGTTATAATTGTATTATAAGCTTAATGCACAATAAATTAAATGGAACCTTACATTATTTTGCCACTTTAGGAGAAGGGAATGGGGATGAGTTAACTTAAATCACAAAGACTTCTGGGACTGTTACACGGGACAGCAAAAATTTTGGCCAAATTAATTAGCCAAAGCTTCTGATTGGTCACAGAAAAAAAAGTCAAATTTTGCAGGATTTTCAGACACAGATTAGCAGAAAAGTCAGCCAATTTTGCAGGAATTTTGGGGAAATTTTCAGTGCTAACTTCACTGAAAAACAATCGATAAAAAAAAAGCTAATTTTGTGGGAATTTTCTGGGGAAGTTTTGATACTTAAGACTTCTGGCAAATTTCGTGGTACTTTGAGTGTTTTTGTGCATATTGCAGGATTTGCAGATTTACCTCAATTTCGCAGCCCCACAACCATGCCAAATATCAGTTCTAAGCCCTGAATAACTGGCTGGCATGTCCCCAGTAATGATCCTAGAAACAAGTCTGGGACTCATTTTTGTTGGCTCCAGGTCCCTTTTCATTTCTAATGTGGCTAATGCCAATAACAATTAATTTTTACGAACTGTTTGAATTATTGAAACTTATATTGAGATAGAGTTTCTTCATTAGAGGCACCCATTCATAAATATTAAATCACCATTTTTCTAGGAAAGTTTCCTACAGAACTGGGGATATGACTGGGCTTACAGAAAGATAATTTCAGCTTGTGGTCAGTCAAAGCAGGAGCTCAGTGCAGGACACCCAAATAACAAGTGCAGCACCCTAAAGCAAGAGTATTTTTCCCTAACTACATGACCTTATGCCATCTCATCAAATAACACAAATCTACACTACCTCTAAAAGTCTCAACAGGGAATGTGCATTCCACATCAAACAAAACTGGTTTTGAAACCCAGCCTGTTTCAACAACAAATATGGTCAGTGGCTTAAAAAGAAGAACCCATCGGAGGCTGACAGAGGTCTCTTTCTACTCCCTCAGTAACAGACCTCTGCCAGCTGGGATTTTAGATTCGGTGATAATTAAGATGTGTGTCTAGAAACCCTGTGTGCCTGGGAATCCTGTGCAACTATGCAGTGTTACCTTTCTTCACTGGCTTGTAACGCCCTTGACAATTTGTCACTTTCCTCCTCCATGCTAGCAACTTTAATCTTGAGTTTCTCTTCTCTCTCAACACTTCCTTTGTAATATTCCATTTGCTTTTCAGCCTCCCTAACTCGTTCCTCCAAAGCCTTCATTTCATTATGAATGAGATAGCTTACACCACAAAACTGACAAACAGTGTCATCTTTCTTCATGTTTCGAATTTCCTGGGGGAGGGGATGCTCAGGAACAAATCGCTCAAATGACTGGTCTTCCATCACTGAGATTCTTTGAATTTGCTTTCTACAAAAAGTACAAATGTACACCCCCATAAAATAGCTAAATACCATCACAACTAGAAATACGTGTTATGCAGAACCTTGCAAAGTTCAGAGGAGAGTGGCCCATAAAATGTTAGGGTAATAATAATAATTTGTGAAACTGAGGAGGGCAGCTGGTCCTCACATGGTCTCATAAAAACTGGAAGCTGACTAGACAATTACCTAAATCTCAGGTAAAAGTGAATAAAAGCTACCCTAGAAGTATGTCAGACAACAGTCTACCAACAGCCTACCAACAGTGATAAACAAGGAAGATGTAAGTTAGTCGCCTGACAGTTTTTTGGGGCTGCTGTTCTTCACTTGTTCCCAATCTCCTTAAGGTTGAAGTTAATTTCAACCCAGTTCTCTGGCTTCAAAAAGGAAGGGATGAGATTACAGATCTTGTACTGGTGAGGGTTGGATTGCTAAAATAATGTCTTGGATGGGTAGCCCAAGTTGCCTTTCTCTGCTGTTCACGCTGGGATGAGTGACCATGACCTTCCTTCTCTAATTAAGGTCAAAAGGAGATGGGTACATGTGATAGTGGTAACTGCAGGCTAACATCCTAACAGGCAGTGGAATTTGCTCAATTTCTGATGGGGAACTAAATAAATTCAAATCTTAAAGGAATATTTAGATTTGACCGTAATGACGTTAAACCCCACACAAGCTGTCAAGAAACAGTCATTGTATTATGATACAATGCAATGTTTTCAAGAAGTTAAATTGGTCAGTACCCGAGAGGTTTATTAAAATGAATATTAGCTTCCTGGTAAGTTAAACTTCCTTCAGAACATCTGATCATTTGATATAAACATTCGAAAACCAGAAGCTTCAAATGCAGTTTACAGGGTACGAAAAAATAACAAGCGCCCATACGTTCGAACAGGTGCAAGGATGGTGAGAGTTACCTGCAGTCAGTGAGCATATTCCTTTTTTCTGCATTTCTACCTTTGTCCTGGATATACAGATACAGGCATCTTCTTTCGAAACGTTACATTTGAAACAAATCATTTCCCGCTAACTTTAATCTCCCAAACCCCAAACAGTTGAATTCAGTGTAACTAAGGAGCCAGCAATCAGCCCCAAATTCATTGTAGCGGTTGCACCAAATTTCGTTTTATACGTCATGACAGCCATCTAATAAGTAAAAAGGAAAAATGGCACAGGTGGTGTAGACCGATGTAGTTGTGCATAAAAAAGATCCTCGCCATGTTTTCTCGCCATGGACGATAAACTTGAAGAAAATACCATGGATCATGAGGATAGCTACCCAAGAATTGATGTGCCGAGGAGCCGATATCCTTATTGCATTGTGTGGACACCAATTCCTGTATTGACGTGAGTAGTAGTTATAAAGCTGTCATTCGGATTGAAATTTTTCAGTCGAAATGATATCCTTGCCATGACCAACACGCTTTATGTTAATCTTGTTTGTAGATGGCTTTTTCCTTTTATTGGTCATATGGGAATTGCAATGTCCTCAGGAGTGATCAGAGACTTCGCTGGTCCTTTCTTTGTTTCGGTAAGGATCCTCGATCCCACCGTACCTTCATCCGATCATGCATATCAGCTTAAGCCTGGTTTTCACCAGCGTATAAACGAAAGCATAAGCACAAGCAGAAGTCACATGTGTAGGCAAGTGAGAACACCGGCGACATAAGCATAAGCATAAGCACAGGAAGAACGGACATGTTCGTTCTTCTTGTGCTTATGCGTTGGCTCATGTGGTAGCTTTGACTTGTGAGAACGGGGTCGACATGAGCACAAGCATAACTACAGTACAAGACATCGTCTTCGTCCACCATCTTGTTTAGCATCGAGTTGATGAGCTGGTAGCTTGTTTCCTTTTTTTCTGCTATTATGAATTTAATATTCATGTCCATTACTCACCACTTGTTCAAGTCATAATTGAAGTGACAAAGTTGTGCATTTGGTTCCAATATTGCTGAATGTGATAGATGGACCTTTGAGTCAAAGAGTGGTACTAGTAAAACTGTAGACTGTTCACAGTCCTCTATTTTGCTGTAAGATCGTCGAGATCGAGAGCTTTGCAGTACAGGCTGCCATCTTGCATGAGTGTCAAAACTACTTAGGGGACGGGGGCAGTTTGGGAGGAAGCGAGAAAAATAGAGGGACTGTAATAACATCACTGCAGCTCGTGTTCAGGAGGCATGACAGGAATTTCACGCCTTTTACCATTCATTAATTAAGAAGAAAAACAAGCGAAGAAAACCATGCCATACACATTTAGCATCGATTTCACTTGTTTACAAAATGATGTTTCCAGGCCATTCCTTCAAATAAAATCAGCAAACATGCACAGGTGAAACATTTTCCTAATCGAAGCGCTAAGCATGCTCGCTTCACCACAGATTACAATGGTTAAACCTCCCATTAACAAGCCAGGCATTTCTGACAGGTCGTCTTTTTTGCGTCGGCATAGCATTTAATTTCAGTTCGTTCGGCAGAAAAAGACGTTTTTCCACAATGTTGGTTTCTAACTTTACATCAGCCACATTTTCTATTGTAAAGAAATACATGCAACTTGCGTGTATTTTTGTAAGCAAAATCAGTCACCGTAAAAATAGACTCAAATTTGCGTGTAAAAAGTCTGTGTGTAAGAGCTCGTGTAAAAATTTACACGCGAGGTTTTTGCGTGGCTTTTTCGTGGAAATCCACCATATTGCACACAATTTACGCGCGTGTAAGTGCTGCAATGCCCGTGGCCTGTACTGTACAACATTCCCCTGGCCAGGCTGCTTCAAAAGAATGTTGGCTTACTTGATTTAGCCACAAAATGCCAAAAATCGTCCGTGTGTTTGCGCAGGATGTGCCTTATAGTCATTTTATGAAAGCGTGTAGAAATGATGACTTGTCAACAACTTGTCAGTGTCGGCAACTTAAACTAAACCTGTTGTCAATGCAAATTCACATCTATTGTCTAATTACTAATCAAATGCCTGCATTGCTGGTACAACGCGCTCCGTGAGTGCGAGCTGCAGTGATGTTATGGCAATCCATCCATTTTTCTCACCCCCTCCCCCCAGAGCTATAATCCCCGATGCCTGCCCCCTTGGTACATTTGAAAATCAAGATGGCCATCATTAACGGTAAGACGCGCTATATCTCAACTATCTCACGAAAAAATAGAGAACTTTGAACAGTCTAGTAAAACTGCATCTTTGAGATCAAAGAGAAGGGTTACAACTTTTGCTGTTGTTGTTGTTGGTTGCACTCTACTATACACATAGGGCATGATCTCTACCTTTTTCGATTGATTATTTCTTTGAATAGTTTAAAAATGAACAAACATCAATTAGGAAGTTTGAAAAATATATATTTATTTTTAATGAAAAATATATATTAATTTTATAGAACTCAACCCTTGATAACTCGTACATTTCACTAGCTTGAAAAAATTTTCGTTTCCCTTTTTATTATTTCTATTTTACCCTCGATAACTTGAACGATGTTTTAACCGCATGACAAGTCAGAAAAAAAAAATGCCCTACCACTGTACAGAAGTACGAAGTACTGAGTTTATTTTAAAACAACTGTTTCAGTTTTGTGAAGTGTGCATGATACTTGCATTCCCTCCTCATCTTTCTGCTTATTTGCTTTGAACTCCTGATAACTAATCCCTTGTCTAGAAGGTTCAAGTTAGCACGAGTTGATTTTATTATCATTTTTCCAGTCCACATGGCATTATTTTGTTTACTATGTGAATTGACCATTTTCCATTCATAGCTCTAATAATATTGAAAAATGTTAGTGAAGTATGGTAATTTATAGAAATGTGTCTTTGCTTGCAGTTTAACATTAATTTTGCCAGAAGAACTGTGCCTCTCCTCAAACTGATCTTGATCTAATGACATACAAGTTGTAGTCATAACCTCTCCATACATGTAGGAATAAAGAAAAAGAAGGACAAATGTCAGATTTAACAAACAGAAACAAGATAGGAAGTGATCAAATAAAGAGTGATATAGGAACTCTGTTATCCAACAGAAGCCAAGAAATGAAAAACTTAAATAAGGAACAACAACAATTCCTTAAATTGATGAATATTCTCCATTTCCGCATCTGTAGGAAGATGATATGGCCTTTGGAAAACCTACAAAGTAAGACAACCTTTCTTTTGTGTATTAGTTATTGCGAATTATCTTCACTATTTTAACAGTAGAAAGCAAACTTGAGTTTGCTGTCAGCAGTCTGTAGTTGATAAAAGAAGCAAGATATAATTCATCAATAAATATTATTATTATTATTGTCAACATGTGACCTTGAAACAGACAATATGGAAGCAAGTGACTGTTCTTAAGGCAAACAAGCTATATACATTGTAACCATAACTTGTTTTTTACACAGTCCAGCAAAAGTGTGAAGATTACAAAACAGCTGAAAACGAACATAAGAATGTGAAATAAAGTTGATAAAACAATCATGTTTGATGCAATTGCCCGGTATACAGGTTCTGGCGTTTAAATCCAGCAAAAGTGTCAAGTCTGCAAAACAGCTGGGACATAGCCATCTCATCTGCTTCTGAGGAATACAAACACAGAATGGTAAAATTAGTTTAATATACGTAAATTTTAATAAGAGAGACATACATATTGTTGGTAGAATCAATCTTAGGTCAACATCACCATCATCATCATCATCATCATCATCATTATCATTATTAGTCTTTATCATTGCAACGATAATACAGTGTGTATATGGTCTCTCAAATTTCTTGTTGTTTGTTTATTGCTGCCTGTTTATTATGCTTTTTGCTCTTTACAGCACAACCTCTGCTGTGACAACTGCCACTCCCATGTGGCCATGGCTCTAAATTTGATGCAGTACAACAGGTCATCATCCTGGAATATGATCAAGCTGTGTTTTTTCATGTTGATTTATGGCAAATTCACCAGGTATTTCACTGATAAGTCATGTCCACTGTGATCAAATGTAGCTAGTACATGCCTGTGATCAATCCTGTGTTTTTTTTGAAGACCACAAACAAAGCACTTGATCACCAAACAGCTGAAAAATCAAATCTCTTGTTTGTTAATATTAATAATGAAATACCTTTTTGTATAAAATTTTAAGAATATTGTTGTTGATTTTGACTTTCAGTTTGGGAGGATTCCTGAAGACATGGGTTCCTTTCACTGTAATTGCAGTTGGAATTATTCTCTTAATTATTCTACTGTGATCATCCTTCCACTTCCCTAGTGTACATCAAATATAATTTAATTTTAATTGTTATTGTACTTATAGGTGTCATGACCGTAGAGTGAAAGCGTCATTGTCTGCTTATGTGTACATGTGTATTAAGTATGGCTTCAGGAGTTTAAATAAGAATTCTACTCAGACAAGATTATTTTGTTCATACTCAAACTGTTGTTGACTGCAAATCCAGAAATGCAAATCAGTAAGTTGCCCATCATCAGCTGCTTGGAGCCTGCTCCATTTGGGTGACAGTCACGAGAAATCACGCTAAAGTTGAAAGGCGCCGGGTGGAGAAAAAGGGAGGGTTTGTAATGATCTTTGATAAATTTTCATTTCCAACCTGAAATTTCCTCTGACCCTCGGACGTTTTCTTGTGGCTGGCTTTGCTTGCCCTAAATGGAGAGCTTGCTCGTAGGCTAAGCTGACAGCTTTTGATTGATTTCAGCTTATTCCGTCATCTTTCCAGTCATTGCTAATCTGTTATCTTACCATTGGGAAACAAATCAGCAAGTTTTATGGTTGAGCATTATTAACCTTCCAGAATCAACTAAACTACACAGCTGTACCAAAGGAGTAGTAGTGGTAAATTTCTGGTGCCAGTAGTACACTTTGAAAACGTTTCATCTTTGATTTGAACTGTAGGATTTCAATTCATTTTTTTTTTATGTAAATAGCGTCACTGCTTTAAATGTCAGTTAGCTAAATTATACATGCTGCACTGGCTAGAGTGTCTTACAGTTAATAACTTAGAACACTACAAAATTTAATGTATTAAAGAGTCAACAATTTTAAAAAGATGATATTGAATTATGGTGTTGTTGTAGTTTTGGGTGCAATTATGTCGGTGATTGATCAATTTTGCTGTCCATACATGTAGAATTTTAGAATTTTAGCCTGTATGGTACAGCAAGAGAGGGAGAGAGAAAAGTTCTGTCATCCTCTCTCCTCAACCCCACCCCCGTCAGTCTTTTTTTCCTTTTCACTTTTCTTTGTTCTGTTTCCACCATCTAAGCGGCATCATAAGAATCTGATCATTGAGGTTTACAGAACCTTATCCGATCACCAAGGGTAATTTAAGAAATGGCATTAAAACTCACCCAAGTCCTTTTTTTTTCATTGATTTAAAAAAATAATTGTTTTTGTTATCATTCGATCACCAAGTTTGTTTTTTTACTGAATATATTCAGGAAGCAATTTCACGCAAGAGCGATCGCAAGAGGGATAAAAGCATAGTTTCGTTTACTCATAAGCAGAATATTATTTGAAGCCAAACACTGAAAGCCAAACACATGAGCAGGCCATTATTTGTAGACAGTTGTTTGCAGGTCATGTGGTGGGCTTTCGGCCAATGAAAAGGAAGAGCAATTTGCATCAAACGATAATACCATTTACTTAAGTAATAGACCACTCTTTCTATGGGTGTGATAGCCCACGCGGGATGTTGGGAGAACACGAGGAAACCTTTGTAAATCACGGGCCGAAGGCACAATAAGCCATAGGTTTTTAACCAATAAGAACGCGCTTAGTTATTTTTATAGTATGCGTTATTGACCAAGCCTGAGGTCAAGATGGCTGGATATTGGCCAAGTTAATTGTTTCCTTTTTATAAACCGAGACGGAGCAACAAAATGCAACAGGGTGTGCAAACGGACGCAACATGTTACATCCAACAATGTTGGAAGTTGTTGGCCAACAATGTTGCATACGTTTACACGGGACTTAATCACCCGACCAACCCATCCAGAGATTAGATAATCCATCCCAACTTCTTCATGGATGGCGTTTTGTGTGTAAAACAAATTGGCGGAACAAATTCAAGAAAACAAAAATAGAAGGTCGGCCGTCAAACAATCAATAAAGGATTTTAACTCTTTTGATTTGGCTTTTTTAACTGTTTCATCTTAATAGGTAAATAGCGCCTCGTTAGACTGCAGAATATGTTTTTTTGCGTTGCTCAAACTTGGGCACATTTCACAAGGTACTCTCATAATTTCCTATAATAATACCGTCTTTACAAGAGTAACTTAACTAGTCTGAAAGAATGCTCGTCGCGTAAAGGTAAAACATGTTGCCCTTATATGACATTTGTGTCTGGGAAAACTGCGCCACTTCCTGGAGTAGTGAAAAATTTAAAGATGATGTTCCGAAGGTTAATTTTTTCCAGTTTTTAATAATGGTAAATAAATTAATAATGATTATGATAACGATAATGACGATGATAATAATTATCATAACGATTAAAAATAAAAACAATAGCGATATAAGCTCAAGCTCCGTCTAGGACACACAAAGTATTATTTGATTTCAGACAAGCCAGTTTTCAGGACGTTTAAAGTTTAAAGTTGAAACCACTTCATTTGTGTCTGAAAGCTGTGATTGGGTTTATCTCTAGGTGCTTACGATATGTCTTCTAGTAACCGATATCCTTGTAATATGAGTTAAATAGCTACTAGAAACCGATATCTTTGCACACATGATAGGTTACCCTTTTGAGCCCCCAAGAGTAAGCGATTAACCTGCGAGCAAGCTCTCCTATTTGGGCGAGTGAAGCTAGTCTCGCGAGAACGCGCGAGCGAGCGGCGAAGCTGCGAGGGGCCTCGGACCCCTCGCTCGCGCGTTCTCGCGAGGCTCACTTCGCTTGCCCACATAGGAGAGCTTGCTCGCAGGCTAGTAAGCGATCAGTTCATTCAACCGAGACAATGGAAGGACAGATCAAATCATACTCGGCTAAAAGTAGTATGAACAGATTTCCCAAAAAAGACTCATTGGTGATTTCTGTGATTTTGCTGGTTCTCTTTGCACTGATGTTTGTTGAGGATTGAAGTTGCTCATAGGAGGGCAGAGGTGACGGAAGCAAAACTTGAAAAACGCATTCAGCGAATCGAAGACGAAATGCAAGCGAAAGTGCTGACTATTGTGAAGGACGTTTTACAGACAGAGCGAAACCCTACCACCCGAGATTCAGTTGCAGGATATTATGCAAGCATAGGTAGGTCATTTCAGGGCTCTCACTAAGAATGACTCCACATCAGCCATTGCTGACCATATAAGAGCCACAGGTCACAACATCAAGTGGGATCATTTTGATATTCTAGCTTCCGGTAAAACAGATTATCATTGTAAAATAAAAGAAACTTTGCTTATCCAAGAACTTAAGCCGGCCCTTAATGTAAACGTCAGCAGTGAGAAGCTGATACTTTACTAATTAGCTTAAGCTTTTATTGTTTTACTGTTAAGAAACAGATGTTTCTTAATCTCGTTTCCAGACCCCTTATTTACATTTCATATATAGTTTTCATAAAATTGTAACGGTATTTATTCCACTAAGAAAATGTATGTTGCGTAGCATACGAAACGTCAAGTTATTAAAATGCGTAAGTTTGATATGTTTATCACCGCTGTTTGTGTTTTATTCCTCTAAAGCTACTGTTTTTGCCGGATTTTCTAATACACAGGACCCGGCAGAGAGATCGAAGATTTCATAGAAGGACGGCTGGTTCATTGTTATCTCAATTAATTTTTGTTTAAACTACTTATCCTTGAAGGATCACTCCAGCCATTATCATAGAAAGCTGTCTTATGTTGGCGTGGGCAGAAAACAAATCAAACATTTTCTTAATTGTGGCCAATGAGTTCCATGCGTTTAAAATACATAATTGGATTGTCGATCATAACACTCTCAGTTGGATTAATGGAATGTTCCTCCTAAAGTTTCTAACGTGGCGCACGACACATCCCTTGCCTCCAAGGTATGTTGGTGTGTTTATAAGAACATTGTAGGTGGCCAACGGCCTCGCAAAGCGAGGTTTACTATCACGTCGCGCGTGGATCGCGCATGGACCTCTTAACGGCACGGGCTTTGCCTATACATCAAGTTGATGTTTGCAGTGCCCTAGCAACAGAACTGTAAAAACAAACCTTGGTCTGGTTGGTTTTTCGACGTTGAATTTCGAAACAGAAATATTTTACAGAGAAAGAGGAAGCAATTTGGATAATTAGTTCCAAAATTTAAGGGTACTATTCGAGGTAAACTGAACGTTTGTAATTGTGTCTCACTTCGCAGACGAGTTTGTTTCTGTCGGCGGTCTGATTCAGAAACTGCTTTTTATTTCGCCTTTTTACCATCTGGACCTTGTTTATTTCTCTGAGATGCATGACTGAATAAAGTCATGTTACGAGGTACAATAAACTTGACGTTCTTCCCCGCTCCAACGTTTAGCCGCTATATTGCGACTTTCTCAAGCTAAACAAATCACAGACTTTTAGCGTCTCCAAATACAATTATACGGGACTTCATTCTAAATAACATAACTGTAGTCGAACGAACCAAGTGCCGTAATCATGATACGTCGCGGCGTATATGGAGCGGTAATAAACAGTAAAAAATTAAGAATGATAAAATAACTTACAAAACTAAAAACAAAAAAAATCAGGCAAGAAGGAAAATTACAAAATCGACAATAGCAAAGTTTATGGCTGAAACAAGAAGAGAAAGGGCAAAACATATATTAATTTAACCACGCGCGCAGTAAAAAGAAGAACTTATGCCAAAAATTACACGCAAAACTTAATAAACGGTTTTGCAAAAGAGAACCTAAGGTAAAAAAAAACAATAAACACACACAAGCAAACAAACAAAGATGCGCCAATAGTAAAGCAACAAACATAATGGGAATAGAATAATTTTCTGTCGCTTTCAATTAACGAGTTTTCTATTTTGCCTTTTCAGCCATTTCTCAAGAAACCGTAGAAAGTGCTCTAGATCAGGATCGACGAGAAAGAACAAATGTTGCTCAAACGCCTGGTGTTATATCTTTACAGCAAGTCCGCCAGGAAATCGAAAGGAAAATTACACAAGCCTGCGCCACCATTGATAAGATCTGTCAGACGGGTCAACAGGGACCCCAGGAAGTATCGGGTGCTCCTGGGTACCCTGGATACAAGGGAGAAAAAGGAGCACCAGGGAGTACTAGCCTTCGTGGTCCTAAAGGGCTAACAGGAGCTCAAGGCGTCAGGGGAAAACTGGGGCCTACAGGACCGCAGGGAATTAAGGGCGAAAAAGGTGAAGTAGGAGCTGTTGGTTCTCCCGGGGCAAAAGGAGACACTGGATCTATCGGCCCAACAGGTTTTAAAGGATCCGCTGGATTAAAAGGGAACAAAGGAAACAGGGGCTCTACTGGTATTCAAGGACGAAAAGGCGAATGTGTTGTCTCTCCCAAGATAGTTGTTTTTCCCGAATCTCAGTATGTGTTTGTGAACAAGTCTGCAACATTTTATTGCTGGGTGCAAGGACACGTGTCTAAGAAAATATCATGGCGTAAGCTTGGAGGTAACTTGCATCGTGGCATCAATGCAGAGAATAGTGTTCTTCATATCAGTAATGCCCAGAGGTCACATACTGGATCATACTTGTGTACAGTCTTCACTAGTTATGGTATATTTCGAGAAGTCATTATTTTAGGAATTAAAGGTGAAATATTTTAAATGATTCTTACCTTGTTTCTTTTTAAACTGATATTGAAGTATTTCGCTTATTTCTTTTTGCTTACTCTTTTTGTCGCGGCTCCAATTTTCACAAAATTATGATCAAAATCGTTTTTATTGAAGATACCATACCTAGTTTTGTGATTTGTGATTGCGTTCATGCAACTTAATTTATTGGTAGCTGATGAAAGAAACACTTAATGACCATAGCTGATCAAAGATAATTATTCAAATTTGGCCGCCATTTCCTCTAATTCTTCCTTTGTTCATCTCAGGGATTATATAAACTCTCGACAACTTTGATTTTGTTGCAGGGCCTCCAGTATTAACAAGAAGGCCTCCTCCTCATGTGTATGCTGACAAAGGAACTACTGTGAATCTTTGTTATAAGGCAGATGGCCCACTGGTTTGGTCAAGATCACAAACGTTTCTGACATCGATACCATCTTCTCAACAGAATGGATGCCTCTCCTTAATCAACGTGACACAAGAAAGTGCTGGGAAATACACTTGCCGTGCAACCAACCAGTTTGGATTCGCAGAGGCAACTACTGAAGTATTTTTTACAGGTTATCTCAGAATTTCTTTTTTTTTTTTTTTTTCAAAGCAACAGCGAAAGAAACATTCTTGCTAGTATGGTCCTAGGGGCGGGTTGAGGGGGGGGGGGGGGAGGGGAAGGGGGTAATCCAGCGTTAAAGTGACGGAAACAATCGAAACAAGCAGAAATGAAAACCCAAGAAAATCCTTGGGGTTTTCCACGAAAGCAAAAAATAAAAGAGAGAGAAAAAGAAGTGAAAAAAGTGGACCAAATATTCAGCCAATACAATCCCATGCCCACTTTCTAAGAGGAATGCATTTGCCAGATGTAAGTTTGGTTGATCTTGGTTAGCTGACGCACGGTCGCGGTACTACGTCCAATCTTCAGATATGTTTTTAATGCCCAAAAAATTTTCCACAATTTTCTCTTCCCCTCTCCCCACCCCCTCCAAAAATAGAAAAAAATTAGAAACCTGATAAATTTTCCCAGTACCAATTTTTTACCCCGTAGTACTGCAGCCCTCACTCTTTCTGCTGGGCTTTATTCTTTGAACTTATAGCATGTAATCTTAGAAAAAAAAAACAAACAAAACAAAATGAAAATAACAGTTAAATAGGGGGGCGAGGGGTGGGGGTGAGTCTGCCTTAGAAGAAGAGATAACGAAACCTTTTTTTTTGGTCATTCGGCACCCGGCTTTCAGTGGTGTCATGCTTTTCTTTATCTCTTTTTTTTTTTCCTTTTAGCCACAGAAATTATTTAGTAAACGAATAAAACAAACTTTTACTGAGAATAGGCCCAATTTCAGCCATACTTTTCTCTTACGTGAAATTTTATTGAACAAGCAACACGAGGAAAAAGAGTGTTCTTAGGTAGTCAGGTTACGGAAACTAAAGAGTAAAATTTCTGAATTATTTTAAAAGTCGTCCACTTCCGTAGGTGTATTGAACAGTTATGAGGATATTACTGATTGAACCCTGCTTCGGCCCCTCTATGCACTAGTGTATGGAGGTTCCCAGACCTGAATTGTCTTCTAAAATGCCATTTGGCCGCTTTCTAGCAGTCAATTTTTTTGGTTGCTATTGGCTTTCTTGTGTTGTGTTAAGATTTGAAGATATCATTAAATATAATCCGGCAAAGAAAGACTCTGCAAAATGAATATAAATGTCTCTTACATCATTGTGCTTTTAATCCAATTTTCAGGGTGTAAAGAACCAGGCCAATTTTTCCAGGTGATACATTTCTTTATACAAACGTCTATGATAAGTCCTCAAGAAGGTTCTTGATGGATCTTAATGAGTTGAAGTAGCTCTTAGAATATTGAGGGGTACATAATGGAAACGTATTTGCCTGATCGATATGTGCACTTTATTCATTTGTTTATTTATACGTACAATGTTTTTCATGCAGACAACTACTCGAGCAGAGGCCCTTCGATATTCCTAGATAGGTCGGGAAGAGGAAGAGTCCCGTCACTTGGACTTCTCCTTTAGTTCAGTCCTTGGGGATCAACAACTGTGCATGTATTGAGAATACGTTACAATTTATTTCATAGGTACTGAGATTTATCCACGAAAATCATAGTGAATAAAATTCTTACTGATTCTGCTGTAGCCAATCAGGAGCACGAAGGACAAAATTTCACTTATGATGAATGAACGTACTGAAAAGAATGCCCCCGAAAGCCGTATTAAAAAAACCCGCGCCCTTTAAAAAATGACTGAGAGAAAGTTTGCTTCTGTTTGCTTGGTTGAAGAATTTATTTTATGCAATAATGTGAATACTACGCGCGTTGTGATTGGTCCATGATCAATCAGAGTACAGATACATGGATGACGTCACGCGAAACTTGTTTTTTTTAATATGGCGCGCAGGTTTGAAAATATTTGTGATTATAAAAAGCACAAATATTTCGGACTAGTCACTGACTCGTTCCCAGTCGTCTTCGCGTAACGCGCGCGTCGGAAGCAGGGGGTGATGGGAAGGGAAAAGGGAGGAAGAACCCAGTCGTCTCTCTCCCTCGCTTTCCTTCTTCCATTACACCTCTCGCGCCACTACGGAGACAGAGAGACGACTGGGGACGAGTCAGATTAAAGCAAGTGAAATTCTCGAAAAACGTTGAACAGGAGCCATTTTCAAGGCTGCCACCATGTTTCATGAGAGACGCGCCGTTTTGCAAAATGTTTTCTCCATTATTCTGCTTTGAGCAAGAAAAGACGTTGAAATACTTTTCGAAGAAACTGTTTACAATTAAGATAACGAAAAAAAGAAGAAGCACAAACGAAAAGTAGGGCTTGGGACTTTAAAAATGCCTAAACTAGCACAAATCCGCGAACAGTCAAGCGGTACGAGGAAGGAATGTGTGTCGGTCTTTTTTCTTTTCAGATCATTGTATAAAACGAATAGATTCCGTGGTGCTGTGGGTCTGTTCAGTAATAGATCACAGAGGACGTCAACATGTGGTAAAAACATCAGTAACACACTATATTCTGGGGCGTAACCAGGATTTTTTCAGAGGTACTCACAACTCACCAAATGCCACCGTCCCCCCCCCCCCCCCCCCCCACGCCAAAAAAAACCACTCCTTTGTGAAATGATATGACCCGAACTGTGCTTTTAAAATAATTAACTCTTATCTTTCTTATCCTTTGTTTCCTTTTATTATTATTATTATTATTATTATTATTATTATTATTATTATTATTAGTATTATTATTATTCGCTTTCGTATCTCATTGTTTTATTATTTTTTTTAGCCAAGACTTTTTCAGGTACCTACGTGCGTTCCGTGCGTACAGGTAGCTACGTCCCTTTCATTGCTTTTACCACGTTTTGATGTCATCTTTAATCTATTACTGAACAGACGCACGGAAACATGGAATTAATTAAGTATTACGACACGAATTAGACACGAATACAGTTAAGCTTATCGCTACTTTCTGCTTTGCCATGTTGGTTTGAGCCAGCAGTAATAAATGGACCAGCAAAGCAGTTGGTCGCTCAAACTGGTGCCAAATTAAAAAGGCGCGGCCACGCGCATGTAGCCTGCGTGCAGACGATAACTAAACTCTGATAAGTACCGTTTGCGAAACAGCGCAGAGATCCTTGTCCTGGACCCCAACGGACTCAACGAATTACCGGAAGTGCGTTTCGAATTTCCCTTCAGCCTGATTGGCGATCACGACAAACAAAACAAAGGCCTTTTTTAACTGGCCAATCGTGGCGCGTACTCAAATCTGGGTATACAGCTGGAAGTCCAGAACAAGGATTTCGGCGCTGTTTTGCAGACGGAGGTAACCAGAGTAAAATTTCGTCTGCGCGCAGGCTACGCGCATGCTTTTCAGTTTAATTTATTTCTTTGCGCCATTTTCCGTATTTTACATTCCACATGATTATGTCATTCCGCAAACCACGCCAAATGCCATTCCGCAAACTCATTCCTCCTTTTACCCTCACTGTAAATTTTACCGCGCTAGCTCATTTTCTTGGCGTACAGCCACGGGAAAATGGTAGTGGCTAACTGACCAATCAGAGCGCGCGATTTACTTTTGTTATGTTATAAAAATAGGCCATTTGCACTAAGAGGTCATGTGACATCGTTTTTATGAAAATGAAAGTTATATATATGATTTTGCCTTTGAAAACGATTAGTGGGTCATGTATTTAACAAAATAATAGCGATTTTGGTTTTCAAACCCTTACCATTTTCTTGGAATGAGTAGTTTCGTAGCTGGTCACGTGACCAAAATGTGATTTTCAAAATTATGAATCACCTCTTTCTGAACTCAAATTTTGTTCTAAAATTTCAAGGAAAGTGTTTAAAAGATGATGTGGTACTAACGTTTACAGCACATATGAGCGTAACTATCAAATGTTCAGTTCAGTTCAGTTCAGTTTATTTGGCCAAAATAAATTACAGTACAAGGATACATATAAGAATAAGACATAAGCGAAAAGTAGTTTTGGCCACCATGTTAGAGGGCAAGAGTATGCCCTCCAACAATTCGGCCAATGTAAATCATACTACTTTGTTGAACAATCAAAGTGCCATAAAATATCTCCCTTAAATGCGTTTCCTCTCAAATTTCGGGTGTAAGATAATTTTTATGTGCTCTGTCAATTTTTGGCATCATCGAGATTCCAACTCCTTGTTTAAAGGAAGCAATGGTCAGGTGTGACCTATTATGTTATAAAGGTTAATGGCCAGCTCCGAACGACATTTGAAGAAAAATGGCCATTCTGCCAGCAAAATCAACGACTCGGTCTTTGAGAACGAGAAACGTTCTTCAATCCAAGCAAAAACAGCCGAAGAAGCACGCTTTGACAAGCGAAGAGTTAAAACTATTATGCGAGAAGGGTTTGCTCGGTATATGTAGTCCTGAGGCACTTTTAAACACGCTCTGGCTGAACAACACTCTTCACTTTGGACTGCATGGGACTTCATCGATATATGATAAACACAATACGTGTTCTAAATTTTATACGTTTTCATTAACTTAGTTGTTGTTGCGCGATTTTAATTTTGCCCCATTTGTGCAAATTTTTCTACCAAATTACACGAAAAAAAAAATCCCAGTACCTTTGAAATAGGCACATTACAGCATGGAAAATTCTTTGTACGATTATTATTCACTCGTTGATACGTATTAAAAAACTCAACTCGTGAATAAAAATCGTACGCGCGCATTTCCCACGAAGTTCTTTCAATGCGCAATAACGCTTCTGTCACTCCAGCTGGATGTTGATTGCTCGATTCTCTAATAAAGACAGCAGAAACTGGATGAATGACAAAGGTGACTGGTGGTATGACCGTCTGACTGCAGTAGGAGCCACAATTGATCCTTTAGTTAACGCTGACATAATCGCACCTGGCTTTTGGTTGGCTAAAGGCACAGAGTTCAAGATCACGCGTAGTGATGACCTTTATCACACGCCTCTTCTAGAAACCACAGAGAACTGTTTGCGTGGGCAGACCTTTCGATCAAAAATCACAAGTTATGGCAACTTCAGAAATGGCCGGGTTTGGTCCAATAACAGGTGCCTGGGAAGCTGTAAGGTTCAATATGGCGGTGAGTACAAGACAACAGCCGGGTTTCAACAGGCTCATTGCAGTAGTGGTATCTACTACAGGGGCAGAAGCACGATCGGTTTCTGGTATCACGATAGCAATGATGGATCAGTGATGATGATTGGTGGAGGAGGATATACATGTGCAAATGCTGATCACGGGATCGGAATAACAGAAACTGAAAAGGCTTCTTTTGTTGAAAAGGGGGGTAGTGAAACTGAATATGACTTTGGCTATAGTGCCTATACTGGAAGTTCTCGTATATCCTCTGCCTACTCATTAAACTTATGGATTCGCTAATTGAAAGCAATGCTAACTTTAATGGGTCTACGTAGCCAAGACATACTGCCTTTGAACAAATTAGAATATTTACTACAGTAATATTAGCAATAACATAGTCAGACAAGCGTCCACTTAAGTATTTTTAATAGTCTACAATCAAAGCGACTTACCAACTGTTGCCAATTTCTGGTTATAACTGGTGATTGGCTTGCTTGTTGCTTGTACAAATAGTAAAACTTCCTTGGCAACCACGGTGTTAGGCTATGAAAATTTGTCGTTTTAACGAAGTGTTAGGGCCTCTATTTTCACCACTGAAAAAAGTCATGCAAAGTACTGTTTTGATTGATCATTTCTAAGAGAGGAACTTTAGAGTGTTTTCGGACAAAGACCGGGCCGCAGAACGGCCTTGAATATGTTATAACTAATCAGAACGTAATTATTTAACTGTTTAATTTGATGATAACCTAATGTCCTGTTTCACTTTTGTGGTAATTTGTTCTAATAACAAGTGTACTTTTGTTTCAAATAGTTCAGAAGGGGTGCCACATAAAACAGCAATGGCGAGGGGGGGGGGGGGGGGTGGTAGGGCGTAAGATGTGATTTAATTGACCACTCCAGAAAATACCACAATATACCATAATGCTCTTTGTTTGTCACCCCAAAATTTTGCATAAGCATTGTTTTCAGTTTCTCTTGGGGCCATTTTTACTCCCATGAGAAACTGAAAACAATGCTCATGCAAACTTTTGGGGTGACAATCAAAGAGCATTGTTGTATGTTATGGTAATTTCTAGAGTGGTCAATTGACCCTTACATACATCAGCATGAAAACGAGGCTGAAAGTCAAGGCGAAGCTTTTGGTGCTTTGCTTCGCGATTGAAAATTAAAAAAAAATACGGAATAAAGGATCGTCCGAGTATCTTTATTACTCACCACGCTATTTTGTATGCTGAAAACTCCGTTATCTTGAACATGGTGGCATAAAAAGAATCAACCAGAGAGAAGGATCGCTGGTCAGCATAGGCGTACGGGAATTTTTTTGCTGGGAGGGGCGGGGGCGTAAAACATTTGTCCAAACAAATCTCAAATAAACATGGAGACGTCTTTAGAAGCTGGCTTTGCCCAAATTTTCTCTTGCTGCCCAAAAAATCTGAGTTGCCCAAAATTTGGGCGGGGGGCCTTGAGCCCCCTCACCCCAACCCCCCCCCCCCCCGGCCCGTACGCATACGCAGGTCAGAGACGAAAGGTGACAAGTGAAACCAAGCTTCCACCAGCTTCCATCAAAGTGGAAAATGTTTCAATCTGCAAGATATTACCAACAAGAAACAGCTATTTTCTCTTTTGACTGAAAAAGTAAAACATTTTCAGTTTCCAGAAAATAGGGAGGCGAATATCATTTCAGGAGAAAATGTATATGTTTTCTCAAGCGGAGGGTCCTCAGATATGCAAAGATGCGACCGACACAAGAATTGCTGTGCATGTTGTGCACGCTCTCAATAAAGGACACAATCAGGTTCATATTCGAACAGTGGACACAGTCCTCTCTTGGTCCTTATATATCTCGAGCAATGCCCCTGTTTTATTCCTTTACTGGTTGTGACACCAGTGCCTCTTGCTTTAAGAGCAAGGGAAAGAAATCCTCTTGGGAAGACGTATCGTGAGGTTACAGATGCGTTCCATTATCTTGCTGATAACCCGTATTATCACTTGAACAGTCGGAGGACCCCAACTTTATATTGCGAGAGCGTTTTACTGTGGTTCTCTATGACAAGACAAGCAATGGAACCCCCGTAAATAATAAAGCAAGAAAAGAAATTTCCAACAAAATAAAAGAACAGGACCCTGGAGAATATACCACCCACAGAGGTAAATGTAGTAATCCAATATTTTTAGTTTTTTCAATGAGAAAAATAACGGATATGAAAATTTAAGTCCCCTCCTCACTGAAATTTTACATTTTGCATCTTACTTTTACGATTCCGTTTATATTTCACATCCGGGCAGTACCAATAAACCTGTTTGTGGCATTATAGGAGTCCTTGCTAGAACACGTCTTGAGATTAATCTACCAAAGTAGCTTCTAGTCGGTTCAAATGTAATGGTGCCTTTCGTCCTATGGATGGGGCTGGTGTGAGATCGATAACAAGTAGGAACTTCTCTGGACCTCACTCCCAGAAGCTAGTGTGAAAAGCCTGTCTCGAGCTTCTAAAATGGGGCTACAAAGAAGGGTGTTCTGGCAGACGTAAATGCACAAAAGCCAATCTACCTTGTACAAGCTCATGTCAAAGTTCTGAAGAATGCTTCAACTCTCAAGGTATATCGACATGTTCTTTAATTACTGACAACACTTTGAAATGTTGACGGACACAACCTGTACAAATTTATGGAAATATTTTTTGCATAGACTAAAATGAACCGTCTGGGTTATGAATCAGCTAGTTGACTGCCATATTTCTGTACAATTAGGCTAAATTACGTTAAGATGAAAATTATCAGTTTTGTAATCCTTACATTGCAGCGTAAACTCTCCTTACTTTATGCAATGCCCTTTCAAAAACAGCTCAAATTCCTACCGTGTCCCAGTCTACAAAGCTTCGGTTCTTGTTTCATTTCTCGCGCGGCCAAAACCGAAAATCCCGTTCCTCGGTCTCTCTTTGCTACGAAACGAAACGGAAACGCTTACTACGCAGGCTACAGTGATTTAAGAATGTTTTCCTTTATCTTCTCCTATTGAAAAGTGGTATTTAATTAATGAGTGAAAAAATCGTGAATCATGTCGTAAACTCGGTTATTGCTTTGGAAACTAACTAGACCACGCAAGAGGTGTTTTATTTTGATAACATAAACGAATATTCATAAAAAGCAAGTAAATGTCAATTTCAAGCTTACAAAAGGTGCCGAAAATGAAATGATTGTCTTGCCCCCCGCCCCCCTCTCCCGATAATCGGATCATTTGGCACCTCTTCTAAATTTGTTTTAGTTACCCTAAAGAGCATCTGTGCCAAATTTGGTGCTTTTTTCCAGTCTGTAACAATATTTCCCCCAAACCAAAGCACTAAAATATCTTTGCCCGCTTAAAAATAAACAGTACTATACCGTTATATATTACGGAAACTTTCTATCATTCTCTTAATGTCAGTACTAACGGGGTACAACTTTAAAACTGACGTAAGCGCTGGGTAAGAGATGGGTGTCTCCGTGTGACTTAATTAACCCAACAAGTTTAGTCCGGTTTTATGCTTTCTATTTCATAGATTACTTTGTGACATGGGTAATAATAATGCCCTGGGTGCGGCTTTGGCCGTTTTTAGACTAGAGGACGCACTATCCGTCCAGACGGATAATGCGTCTATGGTCGTTTTTATACTAAGGACGCATTATCCGACTGAACGAACTTGGGCAAACATTTGTAGTTCGTCTGGTTATGCGTCTCAAGTATAAAGACGGGCACGAGACGCATTATGCGTCTGGACGAACTTTCCTTGGAAATACGTTTTGAACGACGCACTACGAAAGGTAGTTCGTCTGGACGCATAATGCGTCTCGTGCCCGTCTTTATACTAGAGACGCATAATCCAGAAGAAATACAAAATATTTGCGCAAGTTCGTCCAGACGAATAATGCGTCCTTAGTATAAAAACGGCCACTATCGCCAAAGAGCTCATCACCAAGCTATCTCATTCCCAGTTTCGTAAATTGTGTTTTTTTTTCGAAACGATAAAACTATATGCAGTTCAGTGCTTTTGGGCACGACCGCTGATCTATTCCTTTTATCATTCGATGCAATTTTTTCTTTCTTTTCATTGGCCGAGAACTCTTCACGTGACCTGCAAATAACTGTCTACAAATAATGGCCTGCTCCTGATTTTCAGGCTTCTCCTTGCGATCGCTCTTAATTGGACTTGGTACGGTTACCGCCAAATATAGTGATTTGTCAGTTCCACGCAGATCACCTTCGGCTTCGGCAAATAATTGATCTGCTCGCCAATGACAAACCACGCTAGTTTGCTCAACCTCGTCCAGTTATTGCTGGTTTTCAGTGTTATGCCATTCAAAATAGATGAAAATAAGAATAAAAACCGTTCAATAGATAAAGTCCAGTATCTGGGAAATGAAAGGAGGTACATATGCAAAGACCCTCGCCAAGATTCAGGTCAGAGGAATATTTCGTATACGAGATATCCGAAGAATGTTTTACCCAAATTAATAGAGATTTGTATGGAGACGCCATGCTGGGGGATTAGCTCCAACATGCTTACAAATTCAAGCGTACTCTATCACAAAACCAAGAACCCTTTTGAAGCCAAAATTTGTATGAAAATTAGTTTTCAGCTGCTCTAATGCATCGTGAAAGTAAAATCTCGGTAGGATGGATAGTTTTTTAGTTTGAATTTCAGTGACGTCATGTGAAAACAACAATTGTTAAATATTTTCTGGGGTCCTGAGCCACGTTAAAAAAAAGACCAAGAAAGGCGGACTTTAATTAACAACCTGGAAAACTCGCAATTCGTTCACAGTTTAGTCTATCTCCTGGAGTCCAACCATTTTCTAACCATTAGAAAGGCTACATTGATGGCATGGGTGAAACTTGGGAAGAAAAGTAAACCAATCAGCAAAATGCACGTCATTTCATGCCTTTTCCTGATGATACCCTTGGTCCTGACAAATAATAACAACATTTAGTACTTCTATAGCGCATTTTAACATAGGTATGTGATCAAATGCGCATACACAAAACTGTATGTACTGAATAAAATAAATAGTATTTACGGTCAATTGCTACATCAATAATTGAGCATGACTAACAACGAGCAAGAGATAAAAAAAAGAGAATTATGAGTAGAAAGTTAAAGAACTTTTTACCCGTATACTATTTGCGCCACCCCTCCCAGGTTTCAAGGGAAAATCTGTTGAGAAAAAGCGTGCATACTAAAAGATATAAGCCTTTCTGGATAACTGAATTTGTGTTAGGATAAATTTAAGGTTGTACGTACAGCTGACGGTATAGGTTGTAGATCTCTCGGTAGCTAGTTCACTTAACTGCTGTCGCATTCTGGTGAAGCGCTGAGATGTTCCTGGTACAGTGGTCCACCTCCTTCGGTCCTAGCTGAGCAGTATAACGGCCTTCCCAGGGGTTGAAGGTGGCACAAGCTAAATTTCTAGGGGTATGGAACCCCAAAATCACGCACGATATATAAACGGTTGTGACTAGAATGGATACCCCAAAGTCAGATTGTCATCTTCGCTCAACATACATGATAGGAGTCTTATAACTTAAAGTGGTAAATAAGAAAAGAAAGAAAACAGTAGGTAGTTCGTAGGACTTGAACCCGTGTAATTTGATATATAATCCACATCCGTATCCACTACACCATCAAGGGCTAACTGCCGAGACCGGTTAATTTTAACGTAATTTACATGGCATTGATCATTGTATTATTGAAAGCTAACCGTTTTTAAAACAGCGCTTAACCCTAATCACTGTACTTCGGTGCTAAACCCTGTATCCAACTCTTTTCCTTGCACAATTGTCTTTTACTCTGATTTCCCCACTTTTTAAATTCGCATAGCGTGGAGTAGATTATATCGTTGTGTAATAAACATAAGGTGTCCAACCTGATTTTGAGGTATCCATTCTAGTCATAACCATATACAGCTATTTCGAGAAAGGTTGTCGGACAAAGTGCACGCGACAATCCCGAAAGGCATTGTGGGTGGTTTTGAGTTCACTGTTCTTCAGAGAAATTTGAAAGAATTGGCACGAAAGGTCATGAAAATGTGTTTGCGAGTGCTACCGGAAAGCAACAAAAGTAGGTTCGACAGCTACAGTCGTCAGGAACAGTGTATCGATCATATCCCATATTACCTTTCGGGATTGTCGCGTGCACAATTTTTCCGACAACCTTTCTCGAAATAGCTGTATAAACCACTGAACCGCAACTCCCTCCTCCCCAGTCCTACTCCATTTGTAAAAAGTGATAAGTCCTGGGTACGATGACTTCAACATGGCGGCAGGGGCAGGTATTTTTTTCATTTCTTAATGTTTTTAACACTGTTTCCGTTTTCCGTTCTTCCTTGATCGAGCCAGCCCAACGACAAGGAATTAGAAAAAAAGAAAACGCTCGAGCTCACATTTTACACTAATTTTAGGTTATATATTAATCTTGGGGTACAGTTGCAAGGGGAGCAACGCCGTGTGCGATTCAGACTGGATGACTGTAATTAAAATGCCCTCAAAACTATCCTTGTCCCTAAATTTCAAGTAGAAAATCAAAATCTTCGGACAGTGGTTTTTAAAGCTTCCTTTCAATCTGGGCTGACTCTTCTCACGCAATTTTCGACTTCACTCTGATCGAGGACCGGAGGAGGTGATATCCAAGATGATCACCTAGACTCAGTATGTATAAAATGCGAGCCAGCGAGTCATGCGAGCCATGCAGTCCATTGAAGAATCATTGAAAAAAAACACAAAAATCGAAAACAGTAATACGGAAAACATTAACTGAACGCTAACCGTTGTAAATGAGTGTTTAACCCTAAACAGCGCTTAACCCTAGCCCTAAAATGAGTGCTTAACCCTAATCAGTACAATGAGTGCTTCACCTTAATCAGTATAATGAGTGCTCAACTCCTCATCTGTAAATTTGCAGTTTTTACTTGTGTTTCCTTTTTTTTTACCGATGCCTCGTGTGACTCGTATGGCTCGCTGACTCGCAGTTTGTCAAGACCCATCACCTGAGGTGGTCCCCCACTGCACCACTTGTAGTGTAACGTCTGCAATGTTGAATTTAAATGTACATTCATGTATCTTCATTGCTAACGATGATGATGATTAAATTTCAGGTGCTATATTTGTAACATTGGCAATATTTTCTGGGCGCCCAGATCCAGAATGGTCAATTCTTTCCAGCGATCCAAAATATGCAGAAATTAAGCAACTTTTGGACAATGCCAGAACTGCTGGCTTCACCTATGACCCTATCCGAATGCCACCACGACTCGGGTACAAGGGATTTGTAGTGAAGGCCTCAAACATGATTAAGAGGGAGTTAATTGTGGGTCCTAACACAGTGGCACTGCAGGGATTACTACTGGAGACGGCACCAGGTGACTTGCTTCCCCAAGGACTCAAAGATGAAGTTTTGGCTGAAATTAATTCAGAAAATGTCAGGCCAGGAGATCCTTGAAGATATTCATTTAGTGAATGGGTTCTGATGGAACAAAACCACCAGGTCACTTATCTATGACAAGTCATTTGCAGATCATCACTTTTTCAATAATTTTATTTAATAGAACCTTTATTGCAATAGTTTTATGCAGTAAAATCAATGTTATAGTAAGTTTAAAGTAGTTTTTGCAAAGCTGCTGCAATAGCAGAAATATATGTAGGTAAAAAACATAGATAATATTATTTGATTTTTTTTTTATGAAGGAGAACAACAACATTAATTACATCCTCGGAGACCCAGGGGCAGATAGTGGGGATGAGGAAAAGTCTAAACGGGCGGAAAAATATATGGCACTAAGAAAAGTAAAGAACGGCGGGAAGAGCCCCTGGGGACAATGTCTTACCAGACCATTTCCAAATGGTCGCCGCCGTTCTGGCTTCTGATTGGTGCCAGAAAAACACAAGTTTTCTGGCACCAATCAGAAGCCAGAATGGCGGCGACTGTTTGGAACTGGTCTGGTAAGACATTGTCCCCAGGGGCTCTTCTTGCCATTCTTTACTTTTCTTAGTGCCATATATTTTTCCGCCCGTTTAGACTTTTCCTCGTCCCCACTATCTGCCCCTGGGTCTCCGAGGATGCATTAATTAGTACATAACTGCATATTAAATATTAGTTAAGACTGAAACTTCTGTTGTGAGATAATGTGACTCATGTGTGTGTAAGTAATCCAGGTATTGTAGGCTTACTTGCTGGGGAAACTAGTGGCATATTTATTACCAGCACATTTACATGTATGCAATACATTCACAGCAATAGATATGAGCCACTAGTTTACTGCGCTTTTCACAAACATGCGAACTCTAAAGTTCAAACGTCGCCTTCACAATTGCGTTTTTCGCTGGCGTCAATAGGCCATTTGCAATAAGAGGCATGTGACATCGTTTTTATGAAAATGAAAGTTATATGATTTTGCCGTCAAAAAACGATTAGTAGGTCATATCTTAAACAAAATAATGGTGATTTGGTTTTTCAAACCCGCACCATTTTCTTAAAATGAATAAGTTCGTAAATGGTCACGTGACCAAAATGTGATTTTTGAAATTATGAATTACCTTTCTCTGAACACAAATTTTGCACTTAAACTTCAAGGAAAATGTTGAGAAGATGATGTGATAACGTTTACAGCACATCTGAGCGTAACTATGAAACGTTGAACAAGATAAAAGCAAGAAGTAATTTTGGCCGCGATGTTGGAGGGCAAGAGCATGCCCTCCAACATGGCGGCCAATACAAACCATACTACTTTGCTGAAAAATCAAAGTGCCATAAAATAATTATCTCCTTTAAATGCGTTTCCTCTCAAATTTCGGGTGTAAGATAATTTTTGTGTGCTCTAACAATTTTTGGCATCAGCAAGATTCCAACTCATTGTTTAAAGGAAGCATTGGTCACGTGACCTCTTAAGTGCAAGTGACCTATCATAATTACGGTCACAAGCAACGAACCTTGAAACACAGAAACACACAAAACGGATCGAAATCCACAAATCACAAACTATGACCGTTTGAACCCGTTAAAGTCAAGTTTTGTTTCCTAAGAGGTCCGTTAAGATGATTGACGGCAGGGAAAAACGCAATCGTCAGTTGGCTTTTGAACTTCAGAGTTCGCATGTTTGTGAAAAGTGCAGTAAGCTAAGTTTTAGAGCTACAAAATGCTTCAATATGAACTATAGACTACCTTCAACGAGCAGCTCATAAAGGATGTAGAAAAATTGGGGTTATACTCTGTACTTTAAAATTCAAATTTAGCTGAATTTCAACTTTGTATACCTGTCTGTTTTTAAAATTGATGCATAGCTTTTTGTTAGGCATTGTCATTACTATTAAAATTTGGTGTCTTAAAAACTTATATTACTGGCAATGTAAAATCAAATTCCCGGTATTATAATAATATTTATTACTCTTTAATTCTGGATAGAAATCTAGCTGTGATCTTGAAGGGATGCAAGCCCATTAGAGAGCAATAACTAATAAACACAATGCTACTACATGTATTTCTAATCTGTATCAAAGATGACAGCTGCTAATTCTTTTTTATTCCCTTAAAAAAAGTATAAAACAGGCATTTTGGAATGACTAATATACAAAAATAAAATAAAAGAAACAAACCACTGCCTCAGCTCCAAAACTTAAATGTGATGTTCTTGAGACCTTTGCCAGTCTTATCCTACTGTGTTGAACATCCACTTTTGTTTGAATTATTGCACATATGCAGATGGAAGCATTAAGCCCACACTTGATTATGCAATTATTAAAATTCATACATGACTCCAAGGCTTTCTCACAATGCCATTGTCATGCAATTCCCTGAAAAGACCTGTGTTCAAAGAAAACCAAGCCAAATACCTACATTGTATAGCAAAACAATGACCAAAAAGCCTGGGAGTCATGTTAGAAATCAGTATTGTTAATATATCAAATGTGGGCTATTATAAAACATGTTGTTCAAGTCATTCAATACAAGTAAAATTTTGAGGTAACGGAGATCTTTGAATTTATGCACATCCACAATGGAATTTAGCTGATTTTCTCTGCACAGACTTAAGAGTGAGTCCTGTACACTTGACATGATACCAATCATCGCAGTCATCACACTGCACCCAGTCCACCAGCTTGTGTTCATTATGGGGATGAATGCAGTCAACAGAGGCACATGTATTGTACATAAAACCGTCGTCATCCTGATTGTCACCAGAATCACTACTCTTTGACCTCTTTTTAGCTTTTCTGTGTGTCAGGATGGACTTTCTTGGTCTTTTGTTAACTGTTAAAAAAACCACAATGAAAAGTTTAGTGAAGGGTGCCAAAGGTGACCAGAGTCCAACTTCAACAAAATTCTAACTTGAATTCAGTAAAATGCTGGAGGAAAATGGAAGCATGTTAAAGTTCCGACAATGAAGTTTTATTTGAACGATAACACCACAGGATTTTGTCCACAGACTCAAAAGTTAGAATCACTTCATGAGTCCTGACTCCATCGTTCACTCTAATCAAAACTATTTGATGCGTCATTATTTGTGTGCAAAACATAAAAGATGACAGCAG
>JBBMOI010000008.1:13487500-13547500 GCA_038088405.1 Porites divaricata | reverse complement strand
GGCACCTGATGAATTTTCAACCAATTAAAAATTTGTGTATTGTTCCAATCACATGCAACAACCTTAAACATATGAAAACTGAATGCCTAGCCATTAAAGTTCCGTGTGAGCAGAGCAAGAAATTTTGAATTGCCCCATGTGAACAAAGTGTCTGGTCAAATTTATCAGCTTATATGGACAAGTATATGTAGCCCAAAGCTGTCACTGAGATTTCAAGTTGCTGGGTAAATGCAACAAGTAAGCTGGTTCTATTTTTCTTCTATTTTCCTTTGAAAATAGCCAGGGAAAATCCCAGGCACCTGCCTCCCACCTCTTAATGGCAGTCTTGATGTAGCCTAAAAGGAATATACTCAAATAGGCCACAATCATGTTAGAGCTGTACTTACCTTAAACCGGAACTCAGATTCCGGTTGCTGAGCGAGCACTCCAGGAGGCAGAACTGCCCCTTTTAAATGTCCAAATGTCACAGTGTCACCAGGGTTAAGATCACATGAATCAGAAATCTTGACGTCATTAATATAAGTACCATTTAAGCTTGTATCCGAGATTTTAAATGTATGTTTCCCTGTGGCATCTTTGTCGCTGATGATTCTTGCATGGAGTCTTGAAATCATGACTTTGTTCTTGTTAGAATCCAGAAATATATCAGAGGAAGAAGGATTTCGTCCAACCACAGTTATTTCCTTGTTGATTCTAAATACAATACAATACAATACAAATAAGAAAAGGAGGAAATTGTATCAGTAACAGTAATGAGAATATGCACTATTTGCAACAAGATCCATCTCAGAGGAGATGCACAATGTGTGAGCCATCAATCAGCCAGCTGTGTGACAAAGTCTGGAAGGAAAGGACCTGATCCTGCATTGTGACTCAGTCAAGAGTGCTCTTTAAGTAATGATTTTTAAATTCCAGCTTGTTTTTCTAAAGACAATGTGAGTCTTTGGACTGGAGCACGTAGTTACTCCCTTGGTAAAAACTTTTGAATTAGATCAACAGTCTTGCAACTGTTCTGTTATTGCCACTTTGTGATCAGGTAAGACTATGGTTTCGGTACTCCAATCGAACCTCATTAGTTGCCGGGTTGGCTTTGTGCTCAGTTGCTTTTACAACAGCAACTGTAGTTGTTCTGTGCCGTGGCAAGAATGGTAGACAATCTGTCTAGCTGAGTTTTGATCTTGAAACATATAGATTGAAAATTCTAGACTTGAATACTTGTCTCATTTTACCACCTTTCCAACTCTCCAACTTTCTGGAGGTTTTGCTTCACCCTCACATTCCTTCTTTAGAGATGGATTAAAAAGATTTTCTGTAAAAATATACATGTAGCTTGTTTGGCTTAAATTATCAAAGCCTTCATTGATTGTCTGGATTCATTGAGCTTTCTCCATTTCCACTGTCCAAGCATCGCTGCTGGAATAATTTGACAAGTTGAGAAACTTTGTTTTGGATCCGCACATGTCCTTGAAAGTTCACTTCTGCTCTATGGAAGGCCAAACATTTTAATGGTCAATTTATGAAAGCTGGTGACAGCTGAGCATCAAATGTCAGTGCGTGCACTCAGAAATGACACGCCAAGTGGGCAGTATTCAAAATCTCGGGGTTTGACTGCAAGCGTTTCCTTCCTTTCTTCCCCCACCCACTTCCAACACTTTTACTCGTCCCATTTTTCACGCAGTCTTTAACTCTTTTTCCTCGTTTTTTGCTTCAAACCACATGAAAATGCTTGCTTTGCAGGCTAGATCCCACATTTTGCTCCTATTTCATGAAAATCCTGCATCTCGCACATTTATCATTGCTTTCCTGAATCCCGTTTTTTGTCTCCAAAATACATACTTTAAAAGGAGAGTAATGTTGCTATAAAAGCTAAATGAATGTGAGATGTAGATTGACATTTTGAATTTATGCAAGTTTTATGGCCATAGTTTTGCAAAACAGAAAAAGCTTTTCATACCTCAGTTTGACAAGGTGGAGGGCAAAAGAAGGAAGAGGGAGAGAACCTGTCCATTGGTATTCCCAACAGACAGGCACAATTTCCCGCAACATGTGCCCACATTTTGGTGAATCCTGCTTCCCACAGTCAAAATCCCATATCCTTTCAAAATATTTTGCATTATTTTCCCCATATCCCGCACCATACTTTGGCCAAATCACGGATCCCGAAAATACCCTTTCAGACCCTGACGCGAGGCAGAGGTGCAAGGCATCTGAAAACACACAAGGCACTTGCATAGCGTTGTTCTTTGCATTGATTTCTTTTCACTGGCAACATGAGCTGGCCCAGTCTCTACTGCTGCCATGCCCCTGAATTAAAGCCACATTACATAACTTCAGTTCAACTTCGCTGGTGCATTGGCAGTAGACATCTGCAAAGGTAGACATGCGAGTCAGCTGAAATTAATATTCAAGGCACTTGAAAACCCACAAGGCCATTTTGGTACATCAAGCTGCGCATACACTCAATCGGCATTGCTAATTCAATCAGCATTGCTAATTCATTTCATGGGATAAATTGCTGGTTTGCACGTGACGTCACAGCAGCTATGTTAGTGGTCAAGAACAAAATCATTTCTCTCGTCTGGGAACTAAACTCTACTTTTATGTAAATTATTCGAGAAAAAATCTCATTGTATTGACCCCAACATGGCCGCCTTGTCACGTGGTTGCAAACCAAGAATATATCAGCTAGTTATTTCGTAGAAGCAGACTAAGACATAACAGCAAAGACCTTATCCTTAAATAATAAAACTTTGTCAAGCTTTTCTTAGATGGTGAAGTAAAAAAGAAAAAGAGAGAGAGAGAAGCGCACACAACAGAATACTTACTTGAACGTGTCTGAAATACCTGGGTAGGTCGCCGACGTTCCTACGCGGCGAAGGCGAAAAGAGCAGCGATCGCCCGACTCCGACTGCTCTACTAATGGCATGTTTTCTGAAATGTGATCGATGATAGACCAGGTCTTGTGGATTTGGCTAATCCGATGGTTTATTCCCAGCTGTTTTAGCTTCCGCGCAAAACAAACATGGTCGTAAAGAGAGCCTCTTCTTCATGTGAATTTACGCGCCAAAGGTCACATGACTCGGCCCGAATGAATGTACGTAAGAGTTTTGACACAAATCGTCTCTACCATGATTTTTGGACCAGTTAAATTATTCATATATCACAATATTTTCTTTCAAGCAGATTTCTAGATCTTGCAATGTAATTAATGCCAAAACAATTGATTTATAGAGTTAATCCAGCTATATCTAGCCGAATTTATACCCCCGGGGAGGGGTGGGGACGCTCGTCGTCTCGCTTGGGGGTGTAAATTTCGGATTTTGGTCTCACTTAGGCCAGGGTGTTCTGGGCAAAACGCCCCCATATCTAGCCGTGAAGGTCTCGTTTAGGGTTGCACGCGAAAAAATATAAAAATATATAATTGATATGTATATTTTTAGTTTGTTTTATTTACTCCGATCCATTCATATGATCCAAGTTTTCTCAAGAGAAAATGATCTAGCTCATTCTCTCTTGGATTTCTATAACATCAACACTTAAAGAAGACGTCTTTCTCCATTGTTTTACAAGAGTGCAATAATAACATGGTCTCTCTTAGGGGTCATGAAAAGCTTGGGCCACGCCCAGATCGGTCGCCCTTAGGGGTTAAGTTCAGAATTTCCGACGAGCATCCCCACCCCTTTAATATGCGGATACCCCCCTGGGAATATATAAAAGCGGCACCAGTTGGCAACTCCATTATATAACCTGCGAGCAGACTCACTTGTGCGAGTTTGGAGAAAATTATTTTGGCGGCAGAGCCGCTATCCAGCGAGGAAAAGTTCATTCCGGCCTTGCAGAATGGCGCCTCCGCCAACAAAAAAATGTTCCCCGAAGTTGAACAAGTGAGCAACTCTAGGCCACACAGTTTAACTTGACATACCATAAAATTCCGAAAATAAGCCCTTCCCTGTATAAGCCCCTCCAAAGATAAGCCCCCCAAACTAGTAATGGAAAAACCCTCCGATAAATCGCTCCTCCAAATAAAAAAACCTGGGGGCTTGTACTTGGGAATTCCCCTTTAAATTCGAAATAAAACAAAGCAGAAAACGTTACACAGTACTGCAAATTACTGGCATAAAATTCCTTCTAACTAAAAGTTGGCCAAATGAATTTTGAGACTCCCTCCCAGTATAAGCCAAGCCGATTTTGGAACGCACATTTCCCTCTGTATAGAAGCCCCTCCCAATATATGCCCCACTAAAAATAAGCCCCTCAACAAGGGCCTTTAAAAAATACAAGCCCCGGACTTATTTTCAGAATTTTACGGTAAATGATAAAAGGGCCAATGGCCAATATTGTATCAGCTCTTTAACAATTATTCCTTTAGCCCGAATGCCTGGGCTCTGGGTCAGTTACTACGAGGCCGAAGGCCAAATGGGCTATTGACTCAGAGGCCATGAGGGCGCGGGGAATAATTGCTTTAGTAAAATCCAACTAGTTGGTCAAAAATATCGAGACAAAACAACTTAAGCTAGCAAAACGCGATTCAACCGCCATTGTTTTGGTTTTGAAAGTGGTACCTCACAACCAATCAGAACGCAGCATTGATGATAGACCACTATCTGTATTTTACTAATGTATACCAATGAGCCTTTGTTCTAAGGTCAGTCTAGACTACCGGAGTAGTCCCCATTTTTCCTCAGGGATAGTAGAGCGAGCGAAACGCGAGATTTTCACGCACGCTCGCTCCTTGTGTGCTATTTCCTGAGGAAAAATGTGAACTACTCGTAGTCTAAGGTCACTCTCTTCTTGGTTCCTGCTGGATTAGCAACTAAGAAATATCCAAGTCTCCTGGGAAAAAAGCCCTCTTAACTTGGCAATCTCTAGCTGTTTTAAGGCCTCATGTGACAGATGACAGAGGTAGCTTGAGACTTAAACTAGCCCTAAGCAGAGAATTCAAGGTCACATCACCCTCTCCACTCCCCCCGAACTGATACAGCCTCGCACTGCGAGAACTTCGGTGAGGGGGATCCTTTCATTGATCAATCAGCCAGGAACATTTACAGAACTTGGCACGACAAATTCAGACACATGATCACTGAACTGATTCTCCAGAGAATAACTGACCATACCACGCCTTTGCAGCACCCTTCCCCCCTTTCCACTAGGAATTGACATGGCGGCCCCTTCCCACCCCATGACAAGTTAGCCAGGGACTAAGCTTGACGATGAGACCAACCAAGACAGCAAGCCCCCCCCCCCCCCCCCCCCCCTCCTCCCCCAATGAAAATTCTTACCACAGTCACCAGGAACGTGCTGACAGTCAGGTTTCTGTGCGAATATTCTGGGACTTTTTGAGACACGTTTTCAACTGGTAGATATACATTTCTTATTCTGGAATACGGTCAATCGAAACCCCAAATAACAATATACTCTATGGAGTCTGTATCGAAAACTTTTATCCGTTTAGTTCATATATTTTTTGTAAGTTTTGTATCCTATAGAAACTCTTGTACTACGCTTGGGTCACATGTAGCACGGCCGACAAAAGTTTATTGAATTTGTGTGAACTGGACTGTATATCAATTAATAGGGCAAACTGAAACGGCTGAACAGCCGTAATGCTCATCTGGACTACTGTTCTAACAGCACTACTGTTAATTTTCGAATTAATAGCGCGAGGGGGCTTCATTTTCATCAGGGTCGAGAAGAAGGGGGTGGAAAGTTCGAGAGGGGGAGCTTTTTGGAGGTTTCGCCTTCAAAATAAAATCATCTTTATCTTCAGCCAGTATCGTAAACACAAAGCTAGAACGTGTCTGTTTGAAGAAGAAGTTCTCTGTGAGGTCGCTCTCAAAATTCCATTTCCAAGTGTCTTTATTGTAGAGACAGACGACTTGCCAGATATTTCATCAGGGAAAACCACTGGCCAAGAATGCAAAAAGACCACTTCCGATTTACATCCGTCGCTCATTTGTTTACCGGCCGAAATGTACTCGTGGCGACCTCGCTCCCATGTTTTCTCTACGGAGCGAGAGGTAGGAGAGACGAGTAGGAGGGACGGGTAGGAGAGAACCATGGGAATGAGGTTGGACTCGCGGCTACGAAATTATAAATGAGCACGTTTTCCCTCTAGGGACCCTTGTACCACCCCTGGGTACTGAGCTTAGTTTTATGCCTGCATGGCAACGTTATTTTTATTTCATTTATTTATTTTTTTGTTGTTTTTTATTTTGTTTTCCGTTTTTGAAAACAATAATAATAACCCCTGTTACGAGGATAGTTTTTATAGTGCCATGCCATGATTAGATCGCTCTCGTATGCGTTCAAGATGTATTCAGACTTCGTTTTTTCCCCCTCCCTCTTCCCCTCAGCGACGAAAACCTGCTTCTGCTGCACCTCGCATCAGCATCGAAATTATTTTCGCTCATATCTTAGTATCCCACAAGTGTGCCATAGATCAGAGGTGCAGCATAGCAATGACAATTGATTTATAATAATGTACTACAAAGACTAATAACACGGTCAGTACGGATTAACGAAGGGTGTGTTTATTGGCCACTTTGAACACCCATTAATTAAAAGCCCATACAAGAGCGGTCAGTAAGCATATTACTTGTTTGAATCTTGAATCCAATAAAATAATACAACTAATTAATTAATTAAAAACTGACTCGAGAGCTTGAATGTATTCGTTGAAAATTTTGATTAAAAAATGCTTGGAATGTCCTTAACAGATAGCTTCTGCGAACCGCCGGTGGTCGCTTCTCTCTCCCCGAGAGCCGAAAAAAACGAGCTAAACCGGATGCTCTCGCGAGCTACATATGTGTAGATGTAGCACTTTTAGGTGGGCACCCGTTTGTGTCGAGCACTGGTCTGACTCCTTAGATAAGTGAAAGCATTTCGCCCGCCCTTCCTGGGGAGTTGGGTGCCGTAGGTTCGTTATTTTTTCAGGGGCACCCAACGAGGATATAGTTCGAAACCACTTAAGATAGCATTATTAAAAGTATTTTACTATTTAAATGGTAGATATAGGCATATTTTTATCCCCTAAAAACTTTTCATCTGTTCAGATTTCCTAGCTGAAAGGACTGAAAGTCTAATGATCCGAAAATTATAGGGATCAAAACTTACCTTTTCGAAAATTTCAGCCAGAAAAAAGGCTCCCGAAAATTCTAGGTGGCCTTTTTTAGGGTAAAAATGCGTTAAAATAGGTAATTATACCATTTTTCAGGGGCACCCAATGAGGATATAGTTCAAAACCACTTAACATAGAGTTATTGAACGTATTTTAATATTTAAATGGTAGATATAGGCGTATTTTTATCCGCCTAAAAACTTTTCATCTGTTCCGATTTCCTAGCTGAAAGTCTAGTGATTAGAAAATTATAGGGATCTGAAACTTACCTTTTCGAAAATTTCAGCCAGAAAAAGGCTCGCGAAAAGTTCTAGGTGGCCTTTTTAGGGTAAAAATCCGTTAAAAATGGGTAATTATACCATTTCAAGTTAGATGTTCGAAAATCCTAGGAGAGGCAGGCAAGCAAGAAATTTTACAACAAATGTTCCGAAAATTAATCTAGATCTCAAATCGTCTTCAGAACAGATATTTTCCGAAAATTGCCTTTGGTTGCCTCTGTATTATAATATATTTTTTTCGCAATACATATTGTTTACCCTTCGGCTCATTACTGAGTTTCTTTGTTTGTGATTCTATAAACGCAAGCCTCTGGCGTGGAGAAACCACTCACACTCACAGATTACTGAGATTAGAACACGTACACGTACTTTTTCCTTAATTTATTCTTTTGTAGACGTCGAAAGGGTAAAAACTGCTTTTGCGTAATTCCGATCACGTTCCTCACGGCTTGATGGTTGACATTTTACTATATGAAGCTGTCGACATTTGATGTGTTACTTGAACAACTTTATTGGCTCTAACTAGTGCCGGAATCAGAACTACTCTAGCTACACAATTAAGAAATCCGTCATTGACAAATTTTCCTATCACATAATAACTGTAGATGTATTATCCAAAAACTAAGGCGCTATGTTTTCTATAACGTGTTAGGGTTGTCAGGGGTTAGGCGAAGGGAAATCTAGAGTTATTTTCAGTTCTTCGCAATTTTAATCGAAAGCCAGATGAGTGCTTATTAAAATTCAAGTGACTTCCTTGACGTTAAGCTAGGGAATTGTCGGTGAGGACGTGGAAAAATTGCCTCTCTGCTAATTCATAGTTTACTGTTAACTTGCCAGATAATCAGATAATAAAGGGAAACGCAATGGTAACCATGTATCCGTGGAAAGAACCTTGAAATTGATAAGGAAACCCTGAGAGCAGTGGTTTCTCCATGCCAAAGGGCTTCCGGCGTGGAGAATTAGAACGGTGTTTCCCACGGTTTCTCTTTCTCTTTTTGTCCAGGTCAAAAGGGTCAAAACTGCTTTTGCGTAATTCCGGTCACGTTCTAATATATAGTGGCATACATTTTGTGTTGGGAAACTGGTTGACATACCGTATCAGTTCTTTAGATGAACAGAAGTGTATGCACAACCATGAGCTCTTCTATGTGGACGTTCATACTATGGATATCTGCGGCCATGTATCAAGCAGAAGGCAAAGCTGGTAATGTTCCTTTCAGTCCTTTTTTTAGTGTGACACCGGGTTTGGATAATCACCCGGGGGGGAGGTACGCCCATACATACCCTATACGGGTATGTGCCGCCCAACGGGGTTGTGATTTTGAAGCTCATGATTCAGAAGGGGGTATACATTTCAGAGGCGTTTTCTAGAACGGGGTATAATATTTAATAAGATGGGAAATAAAAAAAATTGTGGATCACGGCTTTATCTTCTGCTTACAATTGTTGCTGATTATGAAGAAGCATTTATTTGATGTATAAGTCGAACAAAGAAAGAAATATCTTTTTAAAAACAAACAGGGCTATTTCAGTTTACAAACTTTCTAGAACGGAGTGTAAAAAATTGCACAAACATTAACCACAAGGGACTGCAATGGACCGCAAACGAATATGTCGAAGAACGTAGGATCTGTAAAGACCTGATCAGCAAAAATATGTCTATAAAAAATTGGCCCATTTCTAGAACGGGGTATCACAGTTTTAGGCTATTTTAGGGGAAATTTTTTTTTAGAATACAGACCAACTAGTGTATTTAGTTTGAAGCACGTTTGTTTTAGATAGATAAAGCAAAACAAAAAGAAGAGAAAATGAAGAAGAAGAAAATGATTCTGTCATTGACTGATGCATAATTGAAATTTAATTTGCATCTTTTATCCGATTGACTTCCCTATATGAATTGCAGGACTCGAACTACGATAATCTACCAATAGCCGATCGCTATATCCTTTATTGAATTTCTCAATCAACTCGTCAAACTCTAGCTATGTATGTATTCTCACTTGTAGCAAAAGAGACCACGCCATGTTAAAGACCTATCATCACAATGTCAAATATGGTACAAAACGCTAATAGAATGAGTCCGGCCAAACACTGCTGATTTTAGCACAGGTCTTCTTAATTTGCTTTGAGACGTTGTCTATGTAAAACGTTAACATTTCATCATGTTCTGCTGTTCCTCTTTAGAAACTGCATTCACGGTAGTGAATAATACAGAAAAATACCTGCGTTACACAGTTTAGCAGATATTTGCTTTTTGCTGTCAGCTTGTTTATGCAGTGAATGAGGAACGCTTAAGGCTGAAGAAGGGAGAAACGGTCAAACGACAAGAGAAAGGAGGAAGAAATTAAATGACCTGAAAATTATAGGCAAGGGAGAAGCAATCTGTAAAGGCAGGAGAGAGAAATGTTTCGGACATATCAGGGGTACCCAACGACAATTTTCGGAAAAATATCTGTTCGGAAGACGATTTGAGATCTAGAATTTTCGGAACATTTGTTGTAAAATTTGTTGCTTGCCTGCCTCTCCTAGGATTTTCGAAAATCTAAAAAATCGTATAATTGCCGGATTCTTACTCTAAAAAGGTCACCTAGAATTTTCGGAAGCCTTTTTTCTGTCTGAAATTTTCGAAAAGGTAAGTTTTGATCCCTATAACTTTCGGATCACTAGAGTTTCAGTTAGGAAATCCGAACAGATAAAAAATTTGTAGGGGATAAAAATATGCCTATATCTACCGTTTTAATACTAAAATACGTTTAATAATGCTATGTTTAAGTGGTTTTGAACTATATTCTCGTTGGGTGCCCTTGACATATTATCATTTTGTCGCCCCCAGTATTAAATCGGAATCCAAGACAATCTTGCATTCTGGATTCCACGCCGTGGATTACGGATTCCAGGTATTGCAGTCTTTTCAGTAGAACTTGGATTCTGGATTCCAATCGTCAGTGGGAGTCTGGATTCCTTGGGCTGCATCTGTTCCTGATTCCAAAGCTTAGGATTCCGAGTTCCACAAGCAAATATTTCCCAGATTACTGAGATTGCCTGCGTCGCAGACGCTCTAAACCTTCTGTATAGAGCGTCTGCGAATTAGTGCACAATATCGTGTTCGAATCCCGCAGAGTCGCAAGGACATATGTCGGCGTTTTTGATTGGCTAGTTTTTTACGCGGTTTGTGATTAGTCCGATTTGAATTAAATGTTGACAGGCCAAACACGACTAATAGCTTGTGACATGTGTCGGATTAAGCTTGTGATAGTGTGGAACGTGACCTTAGAGTCAGCTTGAACAATAGAGGTTTCTCTTGCTCTCTTTTTTCGTAGTTTACGCAGTGCATGGAGTATTCTACACTTTGACTGAGCAAAATATGTTACCGCCTTGAGTCTCACATTTAGAGGTTATAAAGCTGGTCTAGCTCTGTTCCATGCATATCGAGTAATTAGTTACTGTGGTTTATACCCGAGGGGGTATCCCCTTATAAGGACTTAATGGGACGTGCGGCCAGCCAGGGTATGTTTTTCGGGATATTTGTCCTAAACAGGGTATCGATTTTATTCATTTTTGTCTTAAACAGGGTATCTTTTCTTGGACGATAAACAGCCTGCCCGTATGTTCTACGAACTAAACTACAGCAATTTTTTTCTTTTGGTTTCGGTTTATATGTCTTAAACAGGGTATCAAAAATCGGAATTCTGTCTTAAACAGGGTATGAAAATCAGCGATTTTTGCCTTAAACGTTAAACAGGGTCAGGCTATGAGGGGCCAGACCGCACCTCCCCACCCAAGGATATATTGAGTTTCCCCCCCGAGGGTTTATGTTTCGGTAAATGTTTTCTGACAAGATGTGATCACGGATGCAGTTTCTTTTACCTCTGTTGAAGCCGTAAGCTTTCTTATTGTGGCTAAATAACCTTAGTCTCTTTGGTTTTCTCCTCGACCTGAATAGCGACATGTCTGTAGTTTTTTTTGTTGTTGTTGGCCGTGAATATTATAATTTCCTACTTTGTTTTGACGCTAGAACTGCTCTTTCAATGTCTACTGTAAACGATCTCTGTGAATGTGGAAATGTCACTGCGCTCAACCGTCACGCACACGTAAGAATTAGGCCAATCGTGAGGCGCATAAGAAACCCGCAAGAAACCTGCCTATCAGAAACGCTCACATATGTCCTTGCGACTCTGCTAGATGTCCTAGATATTAGAACGAGTTTTTGTGCACTAATTCGCCGACGGACTATACTTACGAGTGCTTGGGCCCTCTGCAACGCAGGCTACTGAATGACCCAGAGGCAAAGATTTCTCAGACTTCGGAATCCTGATTTTCTTGCAAGGGGCGAGCTTTGTGATAACAGTGGAACTGCTCTATATAACGAAGTCCTCTAGCTCGGTTTATAAACATTACAAATTACGAAATTTATCTTCCCAGCCGGTGATGTTTAAAGAAAGAAATAATTGAAAAGGAGAAAGTCCATGTTTTTCCCAGTTTGAAAAAGAATCTCCTATAAGTTCCCAAGCACTTGCCATCCGGTTTGAAGTGATTCCCAGTATAGCCTGTGCCAGGCTCTCAGTTAATACGAGCAAAGCGAAAATAAGACACGCACGACTCGGGAAAGGAGGCGGTGGCAGCCCTGTCTCTCCCCTCCCCCGCGCTTTTTTCGCATTTCTTTTTACTGAACGACAGTTTTACCACCATCCTCGGAGACCCAGGGGCAGATAGTGGGAACGAGGAAAAGCCTAAACGAGCGGGAAAATATGGCACGAAGGAAAGTAAAGAACGGCGAGAAGAGCCCCTGGGGACAATGTCTTACCAGACCAGTTCCAAACGGTCGCCGCCGTTCTGGCTTCTGATTGGTGCCAGAAAAACACAAGTTTTCAGACTCCAATCAGAAGCCAGAACGGTGGCGACCGTTTGGAACTGGTCTGGTAAGACATTGTCCCCAGGGGCTCTTCTCGCCGTTCTTTACTTTCCTTCGTGCCATATTTTCCCGCTTGTTTAGGCTTTTCCTCGTTCCCACTATCTGCCCCTGGGTCTCCGAGGATGTTTCACACTATCTTGCAGCCTAGTACAGGCTATTCCCAGTAAGGCTGAACAGATGATAATGATGGTCGCAAAGGTGATGGTGTAGATGATGACAAACTGTTTTAATGATGACAATAACATCCTGAACATCATCATTTGATACCATTTGCATACAGCCTACAATTCGATGGCTGCCAGGAGTAAAGGGTTGGCGGGTTAGAGAATGCATGCTATCCTAAGATATAGCAAGAAGGAATAATGGTAATGGTAGTGAATGCAAACGTAAGTAGGTAAAGTATTTTCATTTGTGAGAATAAGCGTGTATAGGAAAGAACAGGAATTCAATTTAGCAAAACCTCAACAATGACTATTTTTTTAACGTCGGCTGACAGGTACATATTTCTTTCCTTAGTCCCTCTACAGTATATAAGTGATGTCGAAATAGTTTTTATTTAGTAAGGCTAGGTTTGATAATTAACTGTCGGAGCTGCTGATTTTCTCATACTTTCTTTTTAGAAATTCTTCTTCAAAGTTCTACAGGCCCTGGTAAACTTTTGGGATGGCATTCCACAAGGCTTTTTCATGGAGGCGCAGGGGTAAGTGCCGTAAATCTTCTATTAAGCCCTCCCTCTCTAATAAGTCCTCCTCCCCCCTTTTCAGGGGAAGAAAGTTTTAAAATAAGCCCTCCTTAGCTCCCCTCACCCTTATTACTATTCACTAATAAATGATAGACTGTATTAATTAATCAATCACGACTGTAAAACTTTGTGTGGACTGATCCAGGATGGTTTATTCACCAACTGGAAGCAGCTCCGGTTTGTTTTTGATCCTCTGCTGCATGACCTCCAATTGAAATCTTGTACTTGAACTTTTCCACTTTGTTTTATAGTTTTTTATGGAGAACTGTTCTATCGTCGTTGCTAAATCAAATACCGCATATGATCGATTAAGCGCCATGGCGCTTATTTCATTTTCCCTGTTTCAGGGGCAGCGCTTATTTCAACTACGGGTAAAACACTCGGGGGGAATATAAGGGGAAATAAGCGAGGCGCGTACTTCGTATGCAGAAATTTATCCTAATAGTATAAAATATTTACACCTCGAACTATCATATAACCTGGTTTCAAGAGTTTCCCTGCATTAAAACTTTTAAGTTAAAAAAAAAAAAAAAAAAAAAAAAAAAAAAACTCACAAGAAGAAATCACAAGTTGCTGGAGGTATTATTTCTCAATAGCCGGCTGTCACGTTTGTCACACAAAAGAGTTTTGCCGCCCTCTTCGTTCGGCCACCTTTCAATCTGTAAAAAATCTTGTAATAGATACGAAGAGGTTGTTTTATGCCATTCAGAGATGCAAAAATGCAAAAAAAAGCTGGATTAAGGGTAAATCAGCTGACCGATACTCCGGGCAGTATGAACAGGTCGAACAGGCTTCAAGATTCGCATAATAGCTTTCTATGTTTAAGGCTTCTTTTTTTTTTTCTTTTTTTCTTTTGGAACAAATTAATAAACATCCTTGAAAAAATTCTCCTAAATCTCTTAGAAAACCCTCCAAATCTCACTAGAATTCCAGTCGTTTTAATTTTTAAAACTCCGATGAAGCCGCTAAAAATCTCCCCCAAAATCCAGAGTTTTGTAGCTAAAAGCATAAACTAAAACTCTCTTACAATGAATCTGACATTTACAGCGCTACCTTGTAGTAAAAAAAGCCCCAATTATATTTTGATGTAAGCTGCTTTGTTCTGGTTGATTAGAATGGTTTTTTTGTTTTTTAGTGGAATTTATCACCTATTCGGAAGGCATATTCGGTGTGCGACATTACCATTGCAAGCCAACCAACTAACTGGCTAAGAACAAACTTCATTGATGTCAAGGATGCTAAAATGCTGAATGTTAACATGAGATACAGCCTCCTTGGTTGTCCAACAACTTCAAGTTCTTTCTGCAAACACGAGATAGGCATCTATGTGCTTCATGCAGACAAAGAATTAATTGGAACTGATTTAAACCCACTGACCAATACCGCAACATATCATAAAGTAGATACAATTGCACCTCGTCCAACGGACCTGCCTGCACCTATACAAATAAGGACTTACAATTATGACGGTAAGATTATACCAAAGGCGAGAGGTGTGTATCTTGCATTCTTAGACCAAGGATCCTGTGTGTCGATAGCAAATGTAGTTGTGAGCTACAAGTATTGCCCAGAGATTAGCAGTGTATTAGTGAGGTTTTCAAGGACAGTTTCTCCTGTGAATGACTCTAACCAAGTTGAACAGACAGGACGTTGTGCTGATGTTAACTCAACTAACAAAGTGAAACTGTCCGCAGTTTGCCTTAGCAGTGGAGAATGGAATTTCACTGATGGAATCAACTGCGTCTGTAAGCCTGGCTATGAACTTGTCAATGGATCTGATGGAAATGTGCTGAGATGCAGCGGTATGTATTTATATCACAGTTTTAAGTGTATGTTGTAATCCAGGGGTAAAAGTAATGAACCTATACGTAATCAGTCAATCAATGCAAGGATGCTGCTCCTCTACAGAATCATCTTTACCACGCGTGACATTGAAAAAGGATACTATGACATGGCAATCAAATACAGGATCTTCATCATACCATTTCCAACCCGCTTCCCCCTCATGACCACGGTCAGATGAGCAGAGACTATAACGAGAGTTTTTTTTTTTCATTTTTTACTAATTTTCATTCATTTCACATTACGTTACAAGTACATTACAATATCAACTCATTAATTATTAATAGCACATGCACTGTACAAATGCCAGACTAATTGCAAATTCAAAATACAATATTAAAATACAAAAAGAAAACATGCAACATAAAACTTAAGCTACTAAATTGTTTAAAAGAAAAGAGAGCATTAGGCAAAAATTGAGAAGTTGATAAATAAATACGAAAGTAAAAAAAATAAATATATTTAATTTGTTTTGTATGTTGGCCAAGTCAGTGTGTTGGAAAGAGGGATTAAGAAACCATTGAGATAAACGGATTTCATTTGGCGTAATGATTTGAAAGAACATCATTTTTCCTAGTAAGATAAAGTTCTAATGTTGTTGACGATGATGATGATGATCACGATGATAATTATTATTATCGTCATTATCATCATCATCACCATTATTTCCATCATTATCATCGCTATCACTACCACCTCCGCCATAAATATCGTCGTTTCAATAACCACCACCATCATCGTCGTCGTCGTCATTATCATCATCATTATGATCTATTTTGTTTACAACGAGTTCTTTCCAGTATAAATTTAGGAAAAATATATTGTGGATATTACACGGTGGCGCGAAGATATGAATTTTATTTTCGAGTGGCAAAACAATATTTTACTCACTCGCTGCGCTCGTTCGTAAAATATTGTTTTTGCCAGGAGAAAATAGAATTCATATCTTCAAGCCGCCGTGTAATGTTCTTTTTATTACATAGACTAAAAGACGTTGATAAAATAATGCAGGGAAATTACCAAAATTACGTCATCGATAAACTCACGTGTGAGGTTATGGAACTTGATAAACCACTCGGGTCCCGGATGTAGTTGTTATGAATTTTACGTGTGGTATATTTTCCAGTAAAACACTCGTGTCTATATAATAAAATAGGACTGCATTCGCGCTTTGCCACCCAAGATAAATTTGCCTTCTTGCATACATCGAAACCATAAAAAATTAAGAGTTCAACGGAAGCTTGAAGAAGAGTGTCTCAGGGACTAAAGAAAAAGAAGGTACACCCAGTCAAATTCCTTGTATGAACGTATTGACTGAAGGTGTATGCAAGTTATCATAAACAATCAATTCAACTTCCTTTATGCACATCCACTTCTACCTATTGTGCTAACTTTTTGAACATTGGAGACATCTTGTTTGATGAATCTGGCGTTCAGAAGCTTTTAGCTAATCTGAACGTATCAAAGTCGTCTGGCCCCGATAGCATTTCGCCACGCTGTCTACAAGTCCGGTCAGCAGAGATATCTGGTATGCTGTCATTTATTTTTCAACAGAGTTTCAACTTGGGTACCCTTCCGTGTGACTGGTCTAAAGCCATGGTTGTACCAGTTCACAAAAAATCGAACAAGGATAATCCAGCAAATTACCGACCAATATCCCTTACATGCCTGGCCTGTAAACTTATGGAACATATTGTGCTCAGTCATCTCAACGCGCATTTGTCTGCCAATGGTATTCTATCTCCTTTACAACATGGTTTTCGCGCAGGCATGTCCTGTGAAACGCAGTTGGTGCTGACATGTCACGACTGGGCTAACATCTTGAACCAGCAAGGCCAAGTTGATGCTCTTCTACTGGATTTTAGTAAGGCCTTTGACAAGGTCAGTCACACTAAGCTATTACATAAGCTCAGTCAGCACGGAATCAACGGTAAGACCCACAAGTGGATATCCAGTTTCCTTCAAAACCGTACCCAATTTGTGTCTATTAATGGCACTCACTCCAATCCTATTTCTGTCACCTCTGGTGTGCCGCAAGGCTCTGTACTTGGTCCGACCTTATTCCTACTCTATATAAACGACATTACGGAGGTGCCAAAATCTGAACTGCGGCTCTTTGCTGATGATACTGTGCTCTATTGGGCCATCAAATCTCAACACGATCAGGAGATACTCCAGGAGGACTTACACAATCTAACCAAATGGGCATCTGATTGGCAGATGGACTTTAATGTGTCTAAATGCCACCTACTCCGCACTACGAGCAAGCGAAAGCCACACGAATTCATATACTCTGCTAATTCAGAAGCCCTTAAGAAGGTTTCCCAATGTGACTACCTAGGTGTAAGGTGTTCTGAAACCCTTCGCTGGGGTGTGCACTGCTCTAAAGTTGCTGCCAAAGCCAACAAGACTCTGGGACTTATAAGAAGAACATTGAAGCCATGTAGCAGAGAAGTTAAGCAGAGTGCTTACATGATGCTGGTGAGACCAACGCTTGAATATGCATCCTCCTCGTGGAACCCTCACACCGACACAGATATAAATCGTGTTGAGCAAGTCCAAAAAAACGCAGCCCGCTTTGTATGCAATAACTATAAACTTACAACAAGTACTTCTGGCTTAATTAGTGCACTTGGATGGGATACTCTTTAACAAAGGCGTTTGTTTAATCAGTCAGTTCTTTTTTACAAGTTTCACAATGGTCTTGTTAATTGTAAATTTCCTGACCAGGTTACACGCTCTACTACCTCATTTACTAGGAGTCATTGCTTATCGTATCAACAACTGCAGTCATCCGTATTAGCTCATAGCTATTCCTTCTTTCCAAGAACAATTAGAGTGTGGAACTTACTTCCTTCAGATGTAGCAACATCTTTGTCCTTAAATAGCTTCAAGCAATCAGCCATGCCAGCTATAAGATCTCTAAAAGTGCCTCGGCACTTACGTAGGCTTTAACCGCAAACCGTCCCGCCCAGTATTAGAGAAATCTATTGGGCGTATTTCATTCTAAGTTCTAAGTTCTAAGTTCTAAGTTCAATTCCAGTCATCTCACTGTAAACAATATAATCCACTTATACGCTGCGCCAGTCAACGTAAATATGACTGTTATGCTCAGCTTAGATCGGCAGGTATAAAACAAGAACAGCTATGATTTAAACTGCAAGTTGCACAGAGCACAAAGTATGTGAATTAAAAGACTATGGCAATGTCAAACCATCGGTTATATAAACACAAAATACTGAAAATAGTACTGTTGTTTCTTTGAACTTGAAAGCTATCTATAGAAGACACGGATGCCTTTATTGTTTTCCAATTGCAATCCAAAGTCAAATTTTTATAATGAACATTACTAATATGATATCCGTGCATTTACAAATTTATCACAATAAGGCACTTTACTACAAGGGAAACATGGCATGTCTGAAGCTATTATTCTTCGTTGACGACGTCAGTTCACAGTTTGCAGAATTATGTAAAAACTAAACTGATATTAAGTTCATATCTCAGCAACAGGAACGTTTCTTCAAGTTAAAATTGAAACTTCTGTATACTGCACAATAAAACGCATTTGTTTGTCATCAACTAAAAGCACTGAGGTTAGCTTTCCTCCCCTCAGTCAGAGAAGAATTTGACTTCCTCATCGGCCAATTCACCCATTCAGTAGTCCGGTAGACCATCGATGTTGATTTCACCGTCCTTGCCGTACCAGAAATGGGCAGTGCAATACCACATTTCACAAATGAACGGATAATCGTACCTTTCAGCCTACGAGAGGTCTCTTGGCATGCCGCGTGCCCACCCATTTCGTGCACAATTTCATGTATCAAGGGAGGCCATTGCTATCTTTCTAATCCACGAACGAATGAAGTCTGCAGCCGCATTCCCAAACCTTCTAACGCATATTCACATAACGCAATAGTGGCGAAGATGAAAAACACAAAGGGCGAACGAGATGATATTACAGTTGGACACGTGCCTGTGTGATGGCTTGGCGAAGGTCCTTTACAAACCATTACTGGGAAAGTCAAGATGGCTTACCGTCGTGCTGTGTGTCTGGACAAAGCAGGAATGGACCAGTTATGGACCTGAAGGTGTATGGGTGCCGGAAGAAGGCGTCGAGATTCCTTGCTAAGTATAAGAATAGAACTGAGAGGCAAGCTAGTACAACTCGTCCCGACAAGTGAAAACACAATTTAGGTATTTAAGTATACAGAGCCCACCACGATGTGGTGGACAAAAACATGAAACTGGACAAATGAATTCCTTCTCATACCTAATTGCTCTGTTTTTCTTATCAGAATATTGCTGTATTTAGAACGTAGTTATCTCCGTTACACGTATCATGTAACACAAATAAAATGTTTGTTTTTTTAATGTTGTGTTGTTTATTTTTCATTTCGGGTAAGAGCTAGCGCCAACTTTGTTTTATGGTTTTTGGTCCCCGAAAATAACGACGACCCCTGAGAGTAACGACCCCCCGAACGAACCCCAAAGGCTGCTAATTCCGAAAGTAACGAGGGTCACTACAATGGAAACTTAACGGTAACTTGAAGGAATTATTACTTTTTTCACACTCTAGGAAAGTATGATTTGGTCTTACCTTTTAGAGTGCTGTGTCCATTAGCATTGTTTTCAAATGTGATAGACATTGACAGAATTTTTTAACTTTATAAAAATTCATTTAAAGCCCAAGGAAACAAAATAAGTTTTTTTTAAAGAATGTCGTGAAGGCCTTTGATTGCAACATGTATGATAAAATAAATATATTACGAATATGTATATTTTTTTAAAATATGTAAAATTTTCATTTTATTCTGTTAGAAACTTTACTCAATCAACCCAGTGATGGTGAACTTTGGACATGGCATCCTACAAAGACAAGTCATAGTGGTGCAGGGGTAAGCAAATCTCTTTAACTCAATTTGAGACCAACATCAATTTTTTTTTAGAAGAATCAATAAATTTAAAAATGCATTTTAAAACAAAAATCAAGGATACATGTATAAAAGAAACTTATTATAATTTCGATGGCTAACTATAGGTATGAATAAGTCTTTTTTTTATTGTTGAAGATAAAACTCATTCATACTGACCTAGTTAACCATCGAAATGATAATAAGTTTCTCCTATACATGTGTCCGTGATTTTTGTTTTAAAATGCATTTCTAAATTTATTGTCTGATCAATAAAAAAAATATTAAATAAATTACAGTGTATGGTAATTGTTTGTCAAAAGCACTGAAAAGGAGGCGGTGGTGGGGAAAGGGGTGTAGTGTTTTTCATAACCAAATATTGTCTGTTGGCCAACTATTGGACTTGTGTAAATATAGGCCTTTTGCATTAGTTGATCACGTGATCAACTTTCTGTAAACGTGAATACTTCATAATTTCATGGCTTGCATTACTTTGCAAAGCAAGAAAGGGGACTCCGTAGTATTAAATGTGATCAACCCCCAAAAAACATGCTTGAAAGAAAGACGCTAAATGAAATTTTTGTTTTGGTCCGCCGTAATAAATTATTATTATGATTGTATACGTAAAGGGTACAGTGTATTTGATAGATTCTGCTTGATTCTTTAATGCCTTGTGTATACTTGTGAAACATTGTGAAAATTTTTTTATAGTTCAGAAGGTTCTTGGGTTCTACATGTAATATTTTGTGCACTTCCTATAATAGATGATGTAATTTGAGTTTTGATTTTGTTATGTTTTTATTTTTTTAGTGGAATTTAGCCGCAAGTCAGAAGGCATATTCAGTCTGTGACATTACCATTGCAAGCCAACCAACAAACTGGCTAAGATCAGATTATATTGCTGTCGGAGATGCCAAAATGCTGAATATTAAACTGAAATACAGACTTCTTGGATGTCCACCATCGACAATTCCTTTCTGCAAACACAAGTTGAGCATTTATGTGCTTCATGTAGAAAAAGAATTAGTTGGAGTGGATTTAAACCCTCTCACAGTAACATACCAAAAGGTAGAAACTATTGTGCCAACAGTCCTGCCTGCACCTGAAAAATCAAAAGCGTATGATTATAATGGTAAAATCATGACCAAAAAGAAAGGTGTATATCTTGCATTCTTAGACGAAGGAGCCTGTGTGTCATTATCAAGTGTTATTGTGAGCTATAATTATTGCTCCGAGATTGGCAGTGTTTTGGTGAGATTTTCAAGGACATCTGCTCCCGTGAATGACTCTTATCTAGTGGAACAAACAGGACGTTGTATTGATGTTAACTCAATTAACAAAGTGAAACTGCCCAATCCAAAAATGGAGGTCGCCTCGATCTCGTCTGTAAAGGAAAAAGACAAAATGGCGGACTGATCAGGTTTCCCGTCCCCCCTCCGCTGCGTTGTTGCTAATCTTCTGATTTTTTAGTGGCAGGGGTGGGTCATTTTAGACAACAATTATGGTAGTGGAGCAAAAACTATATTCTTGTGTTAATTTAGGAATAATTGATCAAAGCAGTAAGCCCTTGTCTAAAGTGCCTCTAACTGAAAAGGTTTCACTTGCCACCCGTCCGCTGAGTGCTTTCCGTCGTTACCGTAAAAGAACCCAGATTACGAAGAAACTGAAGGGACGATCGAACGCGTCTGAATCGAGTTAAGAAGGAAATTCATGTTGGAAAACTGGGCCAAAGCAATGCTAGCCTGCGATCATGCCCTCTCCCTTTATCTCTGTAATCTCAACCAACAGCTACCACTTGTTTACTGTGGAGCTGACGCTTAAAGCAGTGCTCTGCACTCTCCTCGGCAGTGAAGGGTCTTTGGTACGCGGGTTAACCTCCGCTCATTGACTCGACGGCTATGCCATACTGATGAGCCCCAATGAGGGCGAAACAGCTGCCCATGGTTACCACTGCCCGGCTGATATGGTTGTGCGCATGCATAAGGTATTGGCCATACTGCGGAGTTGGTACGTGTGCTTCCAGTGCAGTTACTTGGTATATCCTTTTACATCAATCAGTATATCCTTTTACATCAATCAGTATTATATTTTTGATGAAGAGGATAAGAGTTTTAAAGTCAGTGATAGTGGGCACTTCTATTTTCCACCAGAAAATGCATATCTGGCCAGTTTTTTGAAAACGAACCTAGCGAAATTTGTACAACCATTTGAGTGAAAAAGACGGGCCAAAAGACAGTATTGTTTGAGCAAGATAAGGTTGAAAATCACACTAAGGAATGAAAAGAAAAGAAGAAAACGAAGGACTAGGAGGAAGAAAGGAGGTGAAGAGAAAAAATAGATGCACACTTAATTTTTATATTAGCTATTTTGGTCCGAAAAAAGACTGGTTGAAGGAAGAGGTCTATTTGGCGTTAACATTTACACAAATTCGGCTAGATATACATTATAGTTTATGAAACTTGAATTAGGGATAAAAACTGTCTTAACGTAAACTTAAACAGCGGCCTGATTTTCGTTAATAAAATTTTAATGATATTCGTTTTGCGGCTATGATTTTGTTTATGAAAAGCGTGTCTTTTACACGAGAGAGCGAGAGAGGGAAGGTGATATATATAAAAAATCATATTCTGTCATATCATCTTGTAAACCGATTAATTTGTAAGGTTACAGGACCTTCTGACGAGAGTCGACGTTTCGAGTAGCTTGATCATCTCCAGTCAGTTGCAGAAAAAAACTCAGGGGCGTTTGGGCGGATCTAGAAATTTCAGAAAGAGGTGGTTGAGAGGAACACTGAGAGCAATTTTATACGGGAATTAAGGGTCTGGAAGACAAACCTTTAAGAGAATTCTTTAGAAATGGAACAGAATTCAATCAAAAAGGCAGGGCCGTAGCCCCTCGATCCCACTCCGATAAACCTGCTAATGTTGGTAATTTATGGTAGAACGCGACCAGCTGGGCCCGGCTGCTGGGACCACACGGATGGTCATGCCTCATTGTCTTTGGGGGGTTTAAAGCTACGTGACGAATGGACTCAACAACTGCCAATATTCTTAGCCCTAGAATGTTGGAAGTTGTTGCGTCCGTGTTGGCAGTGGTGTGCAAACGGATGTAACAACTCTCAACAATTTTAGGTCCTGCAGTGCATCGTGGGAAAGATACAACCCGTAAAACTTTGTAAACCATGCAGGGGTGTAATGCGCGTGCGTGGACCCAACAGTGTTAGAAGAGATGTGCAAACAGATCCAACATTACCACCGAATAAAAGAAATTTTGGGAGTTGTTGGCTCAAAAAAGTTTAACCGGTTTCAAACTTTGTGTAACAACTCGTAACAACACGCAACGACATGCGACGTACAGGAACTGTAACAACCAACAATGCTGGGAGTTGTTGGCCAACAATGGTGCGTCCGTTTGTACGCTCTAAAACGTCAAAACTAGTCATAATACGGCTACAAAGTTAAAAAAATAATGTACTCATCATTTCCAACATCTAGACATCACTTGATTGACACAGTGACGTAATTTGACGTCGCTATAACGTCATATTGTTATTCATGTTAAATTTATTGTCAGAACTCAAATTCCCCTAAAGCGAAAAATATTCTTAAACAGGCGTAAAATGACTGACAAAATCAAGAAGTTGGTTAACACATTTATAATCTTTAGAAATATCAGGGATGTCATGATGACGTCATATATTATTAAACCAAGAGCTCTTAATTAAACTGAATCCATCCGCTATCTCGAATCAGCCATTTTACATTAATTAAATGTATTGCTGGTTTTCACAGGACGTCACTAATATTCAAACTAAAAAACTATCTATCCTACCGAGATTTTACTTTCACGATTTACTAGAGCAGCTGAAAACTAATTTTCATGCAAGTTTTCACTTCAAAAGGGTTCTTGGTTTTGTAATAGAGTACGCTTGAATTTCTAAGCTTTTGCGTGACGCGGCATTTACATGACGGCCAAGAGAGCTGTCATGTAAGTTAAAAAAATGACTTATTTCGGGAAATTTTGCTATCTAAACAGTTCATTTAATAGAAAAAGTATTACTTTAATGTTTATGAGTTTCTCGAAGAATAAATTCACGCTTTTGTAGCAAAACTCGGTGACAGATGTTTCTGTTGGTTTCCGTCCGCCATGTTGGAGCTCATTCAGGTGAGCACCAGCATGGCGTCTCCATACAAATCTCTGTAAGTTTGGGTAAAACATTTCTTCGGATATCTCGTATACGAAATATATTCCTCTGACCTGAATCTTGGCGAGGGTCTTTGTATATCTACCTCCTTTCATTTTTATTTTGATCTATTTTGAATGGCGTGACACTGAAAACCAGCAATTCCGTTTTACTTAAAATTTGTACAAATCGAGGTAACCGTGATAGAAAAATTTAATCTGGTATAAAAGGATCCTTAGGACGATATGGTTTGGAAATTCCGAAAGAAACTGTTAAAAATTGATCCCAGCATCTGCTATGATCATTTTAAAGTCATGTTATTTCTCAAATTAGTCGCTGAAAAGCCTGGATGACATCAACAGTTATAATGAAATTTGAAATAATGCTAAATTAAGTGTGATCAGGAGTTCGAATAAGGAAACTAAAAAATAAAAAAAAATATAGAAAAATGGAAATTTTGAAAAGCATCGCAGTCATAATTCAGTTGCCATGGTAACGTCAATGTTGACGTGACGGGGTACCGGATGAATTTAAGGAATTGTCGAAACTATTCAACTTTCAGTGAGGGGGACCTTCAAAGCCCTCCTCGATCGGTACGGAATAGTACTGCAATAGGGGCCCATCCGGCCACTTTGTTACGTAGACACCGGGCATAGACATGAACAACAAAGGACCGCAAACGAATATGCCGCAGAACGTAGGATCTAAAGAAGACCTGACCAGCAGAAACATACAAAGTAGACATAATTATTGAAAGCTGATCGTACCACAGGCAGCCCAAACTCTGTGGGAGTTTTTTGGCAGTTTGAATTTATAAGAGAATGTATGAAAATAAACAAAATACGTCTAATGTTTGTGTCTTGTTATTTACTGTCTCTTCCCCTCTTGAGCCACTTGGAAGACGTTTCAGTATCGACGTTTAAGATTTTGAGTCGTACTAACAGTACAACTCAAAATCTTAAACGTTGATGAAACGTCTCCCAAATGGCCCTAGAGGCGAAGAGACAGTAAATAACAAAACACAAACATAAGGTAAGTCATTTTTATTTCTATTTGTGTACAAAATTGGAATTTAAGACGTATTTTAAGACGTATTTTGTCCAAAGAACTCCAACAGAGTTTGGGCTGCCTGTGATCGTAATATGTGAAAATTAACTATGCACGACATGATCAACGCAACACCGAAAGAAGAGTTGGGTTCTTTCGGTGTCGTATTTTGCAAGGTAATTTTCAAGTGCGATCAGCTTTGTAGAATTCAATTGTTGGTTTTCACATGACGTCACTAAAATTCAAACTAAAAAACTACCGATCCTACCGAGTTTTTACTTTCACGATGTATTAGAGCAGCTGAAAACTAATTTTCATACAAATTTTCGCTTCAAAAGGGTTCTTAAGCTTTTGCGTAACGCCGCATTTACATGACGGCCAATAGAGCTGTCATGTAGGTTAAAAAAATTACTTATTTCAGGAAAGTTTGCTATCTAAACAGTTCATGTATTAGCAAAAGTATTATTTTGATGTTCATGAGTATCTCGATGAATAAATTCACGTTTTGTAGCAAAACTCGGTAACAGATGTTTCTGTTGGTTTCCGTCCGCCATGTTGGAGCTCATCCAGGTGAGCACCAGCATGGCGTCTCCATACAAATTTCTATAAGTTTGGGTAAAACATTTCTTCGGATATCTCGTATACGAAATATTCCTCTGACCTGAATCTTGGCGAGGGTCTTTGTATATGTCCCTCCTTTCATTTCTCAGATTCTGGACTTTATCTCTATTGAACGGTTTTGATTTTTATTTTGATCTAGTTTGAATGGCGTGACACTGAAAACCAGCAATATGTCTGTTTCTTACATGGTCACTTTTTACCGGTGTATGATTTCATTCAAATTTATACTATTATTAATTCAGATCATTTAGTTACTCCAATATAAGCTAAGATATGATATTTTGAATTTGTTTACACGGGTGACTCGACCCAGTTATTTTGTGAGGGTACCATCCTACTTTGAAGCTCCCTGGTATCCCCACCTTTACTTTGATCGTAATTAGTCTAACATATTGCATGGATAACATATAGATCAATCTACAATATAGCCTAACGTTAGGCTATATTGCCTAACGCTAGCCTTAGCGTTATCCTCAGTTCTGGTTTGTCACGCAGTCGTTGATAATTTTCGATTTCCGGCATTCTCTGTTGTCCCGTTTGTGTCCTTGATAATATCATTTGTAACATGGCACACATGGTGATCACGTTAATCCATTTATAGATGTTGACCTTTTGTCTCACCGTTTTCGGCCGTCGAGAACATTGTGGCAACTTGTTCGCTATATTTGTGAGTATTTCGTTGACAAACCATGGGGAAAAAGAAAAAGAATGACGATCGCTCACGTCGAAGGTAAAGTGATTTTTACTGCCGCTTTGGTACTTGCTGAAATCTGCAGCATTTTTCGCTAAATGTAATTTCACAAACTATTAACTTTTTAGATCACGCCCCTGGTCACCCTACCAACGAAGTTCGAGGGGATCACCAAGTAGGTTAGTACATTAAGACACAAGTACGCAGAGGATCGCTGGAGAATTTCTGAAGAGACCGGCCATAGCTCTGCATACTCTGGCACACTAGTTCATACTGAGAACACATCCTAACAATTGATCATGAATTGATCGCATAGGGAGTGATGCATTATCTCCTTGACCTATCATTAAACAGTATCCTTTCTTCAAAGAATAAACTGTACAGATTTTTTTAAATACAGGTGAATACTGCGGCGATTATGATTTGCTTCGGAAATGACAATTTTAACGTACTGGCATACTGGCGAACCACAGCAAACTCAAACTCCTAAGGGAGGCTAAAAAACATTTCGAACCAGAAGGGGAACTAGAGGGAATTCCAGGGTAAAAATTACTGAAATATGGACCGAAGGCAGATTAAATTTAGTTCGAGTTAAAGTGGATTTAGAGTCAAGCGAGTTAGGGTTATGGAAGTTCTACTTTAAATTCTTCAATAACAGTTCACACTTGAAACGAAATGTTAACTGAAAGAAAGTCTCAGGCCCGGGGGGACTCCCTTATGAAACAGGCGGGGATGCTCCTCGAAAATTTTGGATTTAACCCCTAAAGGAGACCATCTGGGCGTGCGTGGCTCAAGCTTTTTGTGACCCCTAAAGGAGACCAATCTGGGCGTAGCTTAAGCAAATTTTGACCTCGAAAAGAGACCGCTTAAAAACATAAATACGACATGCAATGAGTTTTAATGATATAAAGATATAATCATCGAATACGGTAAACAAAACAAGTTAAAATTTGACTTCTGTTTCTCTTCGCGTAATTCTGTGTTTCTTCGCGGAACCTTAAACGAGACCTTGGCGGCATAAAATATTGGCGCTTTGCCCGGAACACCCTAAGCGAGACCAAAATCCAAAATTTACACCCCTAAGCGAGACGACGAGCATCCCAGTCTGTTTCATCTGGGAGTCCGCGCCCCCCGGGGTCTCAAGCAAGAAGACAGTGCTAAAAACAAAGACGTTTTGCAAGCAGAAGCAAGAGATTTGCGACTCTTTGCCAAGGAATTTTTAAGCAAGGTGTTCGGCAGCAAAGAATCAGAAGTAAAACGAAGGAAAGACCTGATGCTCTGCCTCTGGCTCTAAGCATGATTGGACGAATCATTTCCCCTCAAACAGGCAATGTGCCTGACCTGATTGAGGAGCTTCAGAGATCGGACCAGGGACAAGCGGAAGCCCCTCTAGTTGAAACTCGTCCAGTGTTGTTTTCAAAGTGAGATGTGGTTGCTTTGAAACACAATTGGAGACGTTATTTGGAGCCCTTTTTCCTTGCCATCCTTCGTGAGGACCTTCATGACAGCAGTAATGGGTTCCTTGAGAGTACCATGTAACTAAACTGGCTAGAACCGTCAGAGGAGGATCCTCTTGTGTACAGTCGTTGGTATTTAGGATGACAAGAACCCACCTCAGTGTATTCTAGATATTGCATCGGTTGACCTGGATGGTGAGAAGTACCTCCTGAGAAAAAGTGAGTAGCAGCGTCTTAAAAATATGGCTAACGGGTCCAAAGAAACTGACTCAGAAAGCACTGATGCCGGAAGGAGCAGGTGATGACAACAGTGAAGAGGAAGATGACCAACCGACTCACTTTGAAGCCGGTTGTTGCAGATCGGGCAGGAGAGTAACAAGATATATGATCTGAATTGCTGACTTGAAATGTTCAGAAATATTGACTTGAATTGTCTATCAGCATTTAAGAATGTTGACCTGGTTTTTTCGCGGGAATGAAATTTTAAAATTACTCGCGCTTTCTACTTGTATATAAAATTTTAATAAGAATATATAACTTATTCGACGCATGTGAAAACTACTCCATTTCTTTAGAATGTAAAGTTTCTATTTAATTGACTGAGTGTCTCACGCAAAATATTGCATCAACGTACTGATCAAAATGAGACATTACCTATTCTCGTCAAGTAACAAGATGAGCATAACAAGAATGAAGAGGAACGAAGGAATAGCGGAATAGACCTACTGAGTAAACTGATGCCTTTAAGTAAGAGTTCCAAGCAGTATGATATCCATTTGACTCGATTCTTTGTACAGTAAATGTGTTATAGATCTAAAATAAGTTGTGTGGGTGTCCTGATTCAAGCCGTTATTGTGAAACATCAAGTTCTACCATGGGAGATAAGCAAGAAAATAGGAATATGGGAGATCCAGTTATTCAGGTAGACGCCTTATGCTTTGGGTATGTGTGTAAACAAATAAACGATGAAATAAATTGTTTCTCTTGTCCTGAGAGAGGCAAAATTATATAGGGAAACTCGTGGGATCAAGTATTTTTACGGGATCAGGGATCGAAATTTACAGCAATTTTGGGATCAGGGATCAAAAAATTGCGTCAAAAAACGGGATCAGCTTGAAAAAAATATACCTTGCTACTACCCTGATATGTTATACTAACGCGTACGGTCAAAGTGTAGGTGGGGATACCAGAGAACTTCAGGAGTAGGATGGCCGGTACCTTCACAAAATCATGACTGGGTCGAGTCACCTTAAATTCGTCATACAAAAACGGGGTACTCCCTTGTTAACCTCGTTCCCGAGGCTTTTTCCCTTGGGAACAAGGTTGTCAAATTTTACAATTTTAAAAACTTACGCTAGACTGCGGGCAATCTCTCTTTGCTCGAAAATCTGTAAACAAGAGTATTTGAGCAGCGAAGTCGCGAGAGTTGCGAGGGCGCGAGTAGACTTGCCTACAAGTCAAGCTCAAATTTTTTCACGAGCGCAAAGCGCGATCGAGCGGTAGGTTCTCTTTTTTTGCTCTCTGCGGCAAAAGCAAGCGAGAGAGCGAGAGCTGGGGCCAACTACCGGAACCGGAAATGAGAAGCGAAGGACTTTGCCGGAAAGTCTAGGGCTTGTCATGGGCTTGTCTAGGGAGCGAGAAGGCGCGAGTTGCGAAGGCGCGAATAGGAGCGAAAAGTGAGCTAGCGCGACTTTGCTGCTCAAATACTCTCGCTTACAGATTTTGGAGCAAAAGATAGAGATCGCAAGGATGAGTGATAGGAAAAATAAAGAACAAGGACAAAAATAAACGGTGAATTATATTTGCCCGATATTTCGGTTTGCAACACAATCCTCCAACGTGCACGTGGGCTATGTAAAACAATAATGAATATAGATACAAGACGAACGTTACAATTCTGAGAGATTTGAATACGGGTAGGGAGAACCCTGGGAACGAGGTTTTTCCTTTTTAGCTCATGGATGACGTAGTCATGCCATGGGCTTTTGGAGGCACTCGAATGGCACTCGATCACTCACTCACTCACTCACTCACTCACTCATTCACTCTCACTCACTCACTCACTCACTCACTCACTCGATTTTCATTAATTTACTCATTAAAGTCAGATAGAGCACTTTACTCTTACCTCCCCTACTTAGTATTACTTTTGTTTCAAGTGCCTTTTACGCATGTGTTTGGAATATTCTAGTGGGTACTAGTAAGGCGAATTTTTTTTCCCGACACATCAATTATAGAGATGGGTTTTGTTTAAATAGGAATATTCTTTTAAGAACACTGATAATATCATCCGCAAGAAATGGACTTAGAATTGCTAAAAGGACATTGGAATAATTGAACGTGGATCATTGTTGTATATTTGGACGAATTGTGCACATTTGTTCCCGATATTACACTTGATATGGAGAAGATGCGATCAACAGGAGTGTGAAAGAGCTATTGCAGCCTGACGATGGGAAAGCGAATAAGCGAAACAGCCTTTTAATCACTGCAAAAAAACTTTCCTCGTATTGTTAAAGCGACATTGAGGAGTATCTATTGTAGTTAATTCAGTTATTTGGACGAATCCATTCGACCATATGTCTTCGTATGCAAACAGGGAATGAATTAATAATATTGTGTCAACTAGAAGCACAGGTCAGCCTGACAGGTTTTAGAACCAACAAGCGTTACGCTATTTTGCTTGAATTCTTAGGTGATCTTTGCCTTAAAGTGGTCTTTTGTTTGTCGGGTGATTCCATTTAGCAGTGCTATTAATGTTTTGTCTACAAGAAATGCTGCGCTGGTATAAACAAGTCTCTGGAACATTCAGATGGAGAAAGGCAATCGGATACTTCGATTGCGTTCTGAAATTACTTGGATAGGTCAGAGCACGTACTGCTTTGATTTGAGCTTAATCCTTTTTATTAAAATAGTTTTTAGGTCGTGTTTATCAAAAGCGCGTTCTAAAGCAGTTCAATTTAGCCATAAACGCCTGTATTCTGTATTTAATATAGCTCCTACTACATATACTAACCGTTACGTACTTGTCATATGGAAACATTTATTTAAAAGCATCGCACTTTTAGGAAACCTTCGAGGTTCATTAAAATAATTGTTTAAAACCACGGTTTAAAGAAAACTCGTGCTTATGTAAAACTTGGGTATTTTACAAGAAAGTGCACTGTCGTTCGGAAAGCGTTTGACAGCCACATGAGAAAGCAATTATTTTACAACTAAAAAGCATTAATAATTGCAATTTGAAAGTGATCTTTGCTTGGTGCACATGCAATCGGATACTTCGAGCCACGCTGTATTTTATTTTGGCAAGTCCGTACACAATGAACCGTTCAAAAAGATTTATATGTTTTTCTTTGATTATTGAACTGTCTTTTCTACACTAATTCAATTCATCCATGAGCTCGCTCCTAGGAGCCTTTGATTTGTTCGAGTTATTTGCATTGAGGAAAACTACATTTACAGGCCGGATATCAAACACCGGAAATGAGACAACAATTAACTTAAGAGATTTTCCGAAAATGGAATATACGCTGTATCAGAATATTTAGACATGCTAAGGAAGACCTAAGGAATTGTATCGAAAACTCATTTGTTGTTGACTTTAGGTCAAAGTAAAAACAACTTGCAAAAGGATAGCGAGCTTTCTAGGGGAGCAGGAACCCGGGCAAAAATGAAAGAAAAAAAACTACGGAAAACAGTAAACATGAAAAATGTTTATATCTTTTTATTTATTCAGGTAGAGACAGGTCGATATGAATTCCTGAAAGCCCCATTGATTGATTTAGCGATGGTTTAAGTTCAAACCCGTCCATCACAGTTAAAAATACGTGACTGTTAGCGCTGAACCAGGGCCCTTGTGTCGTATTTAGATGGGCGCGGTCGCGAAGGTCAGGCATCCTTTATTTCCGGTTCTGCGCAGTTGTCGTCCATTGACAAGCGTACGGAGATCAAACGAAGGAAGTGAAATCGTACGTTAGCAATATTTATGTTTCGAGAAAGAAGAGATTTGGACCTTTGTTCACAACCATGAACGGCTATGTGTGGACGTTTATCCTGTGGATAACTACGGCCGTGTATCAAGCGAATGGCGAAACTGGTAAGGACGCTTTTTGTTGTCGGTCACGACGAAGTTTTCGTACGCATTTTTTTCTTCTTTGATTCGTCAATCCTGATTAAGTCTTACTAGTTCTGTAATCGGATTATCAGTTGAATTGCTTGGTTTTCTAACTTCTGAGTACGGTTTTGATTGATTTTAAAATAACCGATGAAAACAACAGTGTATTAGTGATGTTGCTTTATGTGCATGTTTCTTTCAACTTGTTGAAAGCTGCCATAGAAGACTGCCTGCTGTGTGATTGGAGATTTACAGTATCCGCGCTCACATCTCTTAAAAGAAAATGAAAGACCACCAATAGCTAGGTAGTTTCAAACCACTAAACTGCTTAAAATATAATTATTTCGTTTTCAGAATTCCACTTCCCAAAGAAATACGGCCTCCCATCTAAACATTTCTTGAGAACATCACTGAATTTCAAAATATCCGGTTAAGATTAAGCACTAAAGGGAAAGTTCTACACATATTATTGGACCGTGGTATTATACAAGTAGGGCTAAAATAAGAAATAAAATGTTAAATCCGTTTTGATAAATGGAAAGGTTTAAACGGATTAAATCTCTCCAAAAGGTACTAAATTGACAAGGTAATTAGTTTGGGTATAGCTTGGAGGAATTTTGTTCACACTCAACAATGAAAGTATCAGTTTCTTCTTCATTTTCTTGTCTTTCTTTTTGAGTACTATGTCCAAGCATGGTATTCACATGTGATAGACATCTGGAGGAAAGACTATTAGATCTATTATTAAACTGTTCACAGTCCTCTATTTTTCCGTAAGATCATCGAGATCGAGTGCTTTGCGTTACAGGCTGCCATCTTCCATGAGTGTCAAAACTACTTAGGGGATGGGGGCGGTTTGGGAGGAAGTGAGAAAAATAGAGGGACTGTAATAACATCACTGCAGTTCGCATTCACGGAGCACGTTGTACCAGCAATGCAGGCGTTTGATTGGTCATTAGACAATAGATATTAATTTGCATTGACAACGGGTTTAGTTATAAGTTGCCGACATTGACAAGTCGTTGACAAGTCGATGTTTCCATAAAACGTACGCTTTCATACCATAAGGCACATTTTGCATTTTGCACAGACACATGAAAGATTTTTGGTATTTTGATTAGGAAAATGTTTTCTTGTGCATGTTTGCTGATTTTATTTCGTGGAATGGCCCAGAAACATTATAAAATCACTGTTTCGAAAGGGAATATTATTTTGTAAACACGCGTAATCGATGCTAAACATGTCTGGCATGTTTTTCATCACCAGCGAAATTTCTTAATTAATGAATGGTAAAAGGCGTGAAATTCCTGTCACGCCTCCTGAACGCGAGCTGCAGTGGTGTTATTACAGTCCCTCTATTTTTCTCGCTTCCTCCCAAACCTAAGTAGTTTTGACACTGATGGAAGATGGCAGCCCGTAACGCAAAGCGCTCGATCTCGATGATCTTACGGAAAAATAGAGGACTGTGAACAGTCTAATCTATTATAGTGACAGAGATACATACGTAGTTAAGAACCATGTATAACAGCTGGTCCCTGAACTGCAGGGTTCATAATGTAATTTTGTGCTGCCACATGATCAAAATATGCGAGTGCTAGGGTAACCCTCTTGCTAGGGTAACCCTACAATGTATCACCAGGGTTACCCTCCCTCCTTGTAAACAGGACCTAAAACTAAAATGGTTGTAAAGAATCAGTCAAAGGATTTGATCCAATCAGAAACAGAAAAATATTTTGAATGAATAATGACAAAATTTGTCATTAACTGTTTTTTTTCTTCCCATTAATAGGGAACTTCTGAAGTAAAAATAATGTCGTAATATACTGTACACGTAAGGCCCAGTTCATAGATCATGCTTCTTTGCTGTGCTGAATTTACTGCCAGTAATTTTTGAATTAACATATATTTGACAAAAATATGACGCGTCAAATAAACTCTGGCCCAACATCTGACTTGAAGCTAGTATGCTTTGATCTGTGGAGAACCTTACCCTTGGTGCCAGAGGCTTTTTATGTGTTGTTTTTGGTTTCGGTCAAGTCTTAAAAAGTAATCCGCGCGAAAAGCCTGTGGACCATAGCATCATCCTTTTGATAGCGCCAGGCCAATTACAAGTTCCTGTGAGATCAGGAGGCGGGTGTTTTGAAGGTGACAAAGATCAAATACAAACAATCCAAGGACACACCACGTGTGTTTTCGCTTTTTGGGAGAAAACTGGAAATATCAGATGCCTGTACAAATTGAAGATTTAGATTTGATTAATAGAAAATGTTTTCTGTGTTTGCATAGCCTGATATAAACACGAGAGGGGTTGGGAGAATTCTTGACAGTTACGCAAACCCTCGACTTCGTCTCGGGTTTAGAACTGTCTCGAATTCTCCCAACCCCTCAAGTGTTTATATCAGGCTTAATGCAAACACAGGAAAAAGTTTTCTATTGCTTTTATAAAATAACTTTAACAAGGAAAAAACTCAAAAACTCTTTGTTATGGCACTGATTAAAACAGAAATTCTTACCAGTCCCAAAGTCTTGTACACGAAGTGTTACACGCGTAATCAGCTCTTGTTTTGCAAAAAGATGCTTTCCAAAATACGGATTTTTCTGGCTTAAAAAGTCAGCTTTAGCGAAAAAAATTAACATAACTTGTTTGTAAAGATTTTCCGCGTTTCAGTCGACGAAGGAATGGGTAAATAAAGTAATCTTGTCGAGATTTGAACTCAAAAACCTTTTCATATTCGTGCTTGCTTTGTAGCGCGCGAAAAGCAAAACATCTTGACGTCACAACCATGTTTACATACTCTCATGCAAACATGCCTCTAGGCCAATCAGAGCACGGGTACTATCTTAGCTATTTTATAAAAGGCAATAGCCAAACTCATTGTAACATTCGATTGTGAGGAGGAAACAAGACTTAGTGTGGAAGTAAGATAGAGCATTGTTAATTGTGTTCAAAGGAAAGACATAATTGCAGTCTTGCTGACTGGCTATGAAAAATCTTTCCTCTTCCAGTTACTACCTGGTACACGCAGTGTGTAAAAAAGGGGTCGGTAGGCAACACACAACTTTTACTTCATGCCAAAGTGCTACTTGTTCCCGTGAATTTTTTCTCTAGCAGGTAGATTATGCTCTACACTGGGTGCCAGAGGCTTTACATGCGCGATTTAAGTGACCCGCGCGAAAAGCCTCTGGACCAGAGTGCCATCTCTTTGATAGCACTGAGCCAATTACAACCCTACTTGTACTAAAACATCCAGATTCTGGATGTTTTGCTGATTGGTTCCTTGGGGATATTGAATGATTCAATTGCTCTGATTGGATTACAATCACAACAGGCACGTGATCGGGATGCGGGTTGTTTAAAATAATCCAAGCACACACCACGTAGCTTTTGTTGTTGCTTTTTGGAAGAGAATCAGAAATATCAGATGCCTGTATGAACGGAAAATTTAGACCAGGCTATAGCCAAAGTCATTGGAACATTCGATTATGTGGAGGAAATAAGTGCGGGACTAAGAGAGGACATTGTAATTGTATTCAAAGGATCGATCAGCTATGGAAAATCACTGCTTGTTTCATACTGAGAGGTCGTGACATGCATAATTTATTGACTTTGGCACTGGTCGGCGTGACTGTCCCTTTGGTGCGAGTCGAGAGCATTTTCTTTAACCTCTTTTGAAACGTAAACTTCTTCATTGTGGCTAAAAACCTTTTGTGTTTCCTGTATCTGAATGACTAAAAGCGATTTGCGATTTTCTTCTGTCCGGTAACAGTTTCCTGCAATGTTCTGTTACGCTGGGCCCAGCTCGTTAGTAGTTTTTTCAGGATATTTATTTCTCGCCTTAGTAATTTACAGATCCAAATAATATTTAGAAGAATGGATTGCAGCTTAAACCGAAGCTACATAAATTAAGGAGAACTGCACTGTGGCAAGATTGCTCTTAAAGCATGGATTTTTATTAAAACTCAAGCTTGTTATTCTGGAGATAATGTGACTCTTTGGGCTGCAACGTGGCGTTCCTCCCTTGGTAATTACTTTTGAATTAGCTTGCGACTGCCGATTTGACTGACAGATTAGAGACAATGTCAAGGTCCATCCAGCATGGTTAGTCAAGGCGTTCTGTGCCAGAGGTTTTTTCTCACGGCTTTGCTGCCTGTGTCTTCGGCCTTTGTACGAAGATGGGTTGGCCTGCGGCCGACGAAGCTCCTCGTCGCACACGAGAAAAAAACCTCTGGTACCCAGGGTAATTATGCTCTGGAGGGTTCTACATTTTGAGTGAGAAAATGTGCATTATTTTTGACGCTTGTTTCATACTGAGAGATTGTGACACGCATATTGATTTTATGCGGTTTGTTTCTGGTTGGCATGATTTGCCTTCTGATGCGGGAGCATTTTCTTTTACTTCTTTTGAAACGTAAACTTCTTCATTTGCGGCTAAATAAACTTTTAGCTTGTCTAATTTTCTGCAAAGTGCTTCCTGGATCTGAATATCTAAAAGCAATTTTCTTTTGTCAGTGATGTGAAGGTTTCCTGCAATGTTCTGTCATGCTGGGCCCAGCTCGTTTGGTGCTAAGTTTTTGTAGGATGTTTAAAAATTATTCTCACAGACAGTGATTTACAGATCCAAATTTCAAAGAATGGATTGCAGCTCTTAAACTGAAGCTACATTTATTATGGAGAACTCCAGCTTGTTTTTCTAAAGATAATGTGACTTTGGGCTGGAGTGCATTGTTCCACCCTTGGTTTAAATTAGTACCTTTGAATTAGCTAAACAGTCTTGTGACTGCCGGTTTTCATTGGCAGATTAGAGACAAGGTCGAAGCCCCATCTAGCACGTTAAATCAAGGTGCTGTGCACCTGAGGTTTTTTTTCTTGCAGCTTCGCTGCTAATGTGTCTCTGACTGACATGCAAGAATAAAACCTCTGGTGCTCAGTGTAGGAGAAGCAAAGTGAGTGAACTGGACCTGAGGAAATAAAATAAATTTTGTTTTAAACAATGTGAAGGCCTTTGATTATGACATGTTGTGTATACAAGTATTTATATATACAGTATATTAATAAAAATAAAACAAGATTCTAAAACAATAATTATATAATTATAATTTGCATTTTATTTTGATAGAAATTTTACTGAAAAGACCCATTGATGGTAAACTTTGGTCATGGGATCATTCAAAGACAGATCATGATGGTGCAGGGGTAAGCAAATCTTTTTTACCAAATTTGAGACTAATATCAATTTCTAAAAAAAATTAGAAATACATAATTTTTAAAGCAAATTTAAAAGATACAAAAAAAATTACATTTTGATAGCTATGAAAGCTAAGGGAAAACCATCTGTTAATGTCCTTTTGACTTTTATAAGCTTGATGGCTAGTGGGGTGTCTGTAAATAAAGAATAAAGTACTTGTCAAGTATGTCAACTAGCATCAAGTACAAGTATGTGGAGAAGGCATGGCCAAGCGGTTGGGTTGCTGAGTGCAAGTACTGTCCTGACCACTAGCTGAATTTGTTCTTGGTAGTTGTGAGTTGAGATCTTTGGTACACAATGTAACACTAAGTGTTGTCTTGAAAAATAACCAGCTGGTTCGCCTCCTACTATGATCTCAGACAAAATAGTTGGGACACTTCCACCAAATACTTTTTTTTTTTGCTTCTGGCCTGTCTCCTTGTCCTCCCAATTTTGTATATCACAGTTCACTCACCAAATCTTGCTCGCCAACATTGGGAGGATGAGGAGACTGCAAAGCATCCCAACAATTATTTCGACTGAGATTGTGTTTAAACTGGAACTTCTAGGTATATAGGACCCCTTGACAGCTCTAGTGGCTGTAAATCGCGAGAGAAGTGTATTATGTTGTAGTTCAAGTTTGCTGATGATACAAATTGTTTGTGGACCAGTCCAATTATCTTAAAGTTTAAACTGGTGCAAATTTTTTTGTACCAGTTCAATTGACACTGTGTGTCTATTATGATTGCCCTCATTCTGCCCTTGTGTTGTTGGTGTTCTTTGTGCTCCATGCGATAGAGTACGTTTAATTCTGGTTTCATTGCAGAATTGTTCCATTTTCTTATTTCTGAACTCTTCTCCATTGGGTGATTCATTATTTAAAATGTACGAGTTAGATGAACCTCCCAAGGTGACACAATTTACAGTGTAGTTATGAATGACTATAGTAGTGCCATTAGTTGTTACATCTAGTAAAATAAAGGGTACAAAAATTATTTGTAAGACAATATCTATTTGTTTCCATGTAGCATGTTAAAACCAATAATTAAAATAAAACAACAGCAGGTATAATGCTAACTTTTACTTTATAGCCTACATAAAATAAATTATTATTGCATGAGAAAGCCAAAAAACTAAATTTTGTACTGGATCAATACCTGTACGTTGTTTCTTTATGACTGACTAGAAAAGCATGGGGCCCCTAACAACCTGAAAGCTAACCACTGAAAGTAATTAGTGCTTAACCCTTATCAGTAAAATAAGTGCTTATAATAACTGTAATCAGTGAAATGAGTACTTCACCCTAATCAGTAAAATGAGTGCTTATAACCCCAAACCCTAATCCTAGAAATCTGTAAACTAAGACTATTACTTAAAAAGGTATAATGAGACCCATTTAATAAGTTTTTTACTGGATCAAAAAAATTGTACCAGTTTAAAAATAATTGTACCAGTACAAACACAATTTGTACCATGAGCAAAATTGAACTACAACATATACATATTTCCTTAGTGATTATTGCCAGTGAAAATTAAGGATCCCATGACAGAGGAAGAGAAAACTACATGTAATAGAGAAAGTTAATTTTTTTCTTTCATTTAACAACATTCCAGCTAAAAGGTTTTAAGGCAGCTTTATTCGTATTGGGTATTAGTTGAAACTCTTTTTAACCCGACTAAAAAAGAACAAACTTGGTAAGAATTACAAAAATAATTCAGACCGAACACAATACAGTTAGGAGAAAAGGAAGTGTAAGTTTTGAGCTGCAATGAAGGTCGGGAAAATTAAAGTATTCTTTGAAAGTCTGTGTTTACTCTGAGGATAAACTGGGGGACAGGATGATCACAACCTTCTGCTTTCTGTATCCCGTTCTCCCACCTCCCATACCTATTTGTCCCTTTTTCTCCTGGCAAAGATCAGAAGCCCGTGTTCAGTGTTAAAGCTGTGGGGTAATTTGCCAAAGATGAAAATTGTTGTAACAGGTCAGTTTTCGTAGTTAAACTGAGTTTTCACTAACCTGGTTACTATTACAGTTATCAAAGATGTATTAACATGCATTTAGGAATCCACAAATTACCACCAGTCATGCCATTTAAAAATGAAGTCGAAGAGTGAAATGTTACTGTAGAGTTGAACAGTACTCCTGCGTAGTTCCCAGCATTTAAGGTGACTCCGTAATTACCTGTAATACTAGAGCATTTAGCTGTGACAAATTTTCCGTCGTAACTTTTTCATTTTTAACACGATGGCTGTGAAACTTTGCAAAGAACAACAGAAGTCATTATTTTGGTAATAATGTGAAATATTCTGAATTCTTTGATGGTAAATATTTGTTGAGAAATTAGTGCTTAAAAGGACCCTACTGTTCAAAGAAAACTGCGCCATCTAGCAAAAAATTTTGCTGATATTTTTTACTGAAATTTCTGATATCTGCTTTTATTGATATAAAACAATTAATATTGCCAAAGAAATTTCAGAAAAATTGTTGGAGCAGAAGTCCGTATTAACTAAAAGTTGCTCAAAATTCAGCAGTAAAATTGTTTTAGAATTTCAAAAATAAATTACTATCAGGTAGAAGGAGCCACCAGTTTGAATTTTCGGGACAAGTAAATTCAATGTTTGCCAATTCTGAAAACAAAAACTGATTGCCTATCGTGCAAAATTCTTTAAAAGGTACTTTTTAGTTTTAGAAGCACTTTAAATTGCTCCAAACCTTGCTCTGAAGTAGAATGACTTGTTTCTTGACATTTTTATATCCCTTGGCAGTTTTGGTTCAAACCTCTGCTACATACATTTTGATGTATTGCAATGCATCCTCAATGGCACAACAGAATAGCACGATAGGCAGTCAGCTTTTGTTTCAAGAATGAGCAAACATTGAATTTACTTGTCCCGAAAATTCAAACTGGTGTCTCCTTCTACCTGATAGTAATTTATTCTTGAAATTCCAAAACAATTTCACAGCTAAATTTTGAGTGACTTTTAGTTACGGATTTCTGCTCTAACGATTTTTCTGAAATTCCTCTGGCAATTATTATTTATAATTAATTAATTAAGGCCGATACTAGAAATTTCAGTAAAAAATACCAGCAATGTTTTTTACTAGATGCAATTTTCTTTGAACAGTAGGGTCCTTTTAAGCACTAATTTAGCAAAATATATTTACCATCAGCGAAATCAGAATATTTCGTAATATTGCCGAATGATATCTGTTGTTCTTTGCAAAGTTTCTCAACCATTGAGTTAAAAACAAAAAAAGTTATGACAAAAACTTCTTCACAGCTACATGCACCTGTATTAATGATGGAGCCAACGTAATAATATTGTAATATATTTAGCCAGGGCTAAAAGTGAAGCTCCCATTAATAAATTTATAATTTAAAACAAACAATAAACTTGTAATCCACCAATCTGTTAACTTAAGGGCACATTCGTGTGACTTTTGAGGGAAAGACGAAGTGATTATAGAGTGAAACAAATCTTGCATCGAGTTGATAGCCTTAAATGGACACCCAAAAAATAGCACTGGCAATCATCTTCGGTCACATTTAGAGTATGAGGCGCTGTTTTTATCATAAAGACCTCAGACAATTGACAGTCAGTTTCACAATTAATTTTTTCAAGACAAATTGCATTCATTCAATATTCAGGACCTTCGAAGCACCCGTTGGTTTTAGCGAAACCGGTTCTAATTTTTGACAAGTGCCAAATTTTCAAAGAAATTTTAAGAGAGTTATGCTTCAACATAATAAAGAATTTATTGTGTTTATTTTTTATTGATAGTTTTATGACGATGTGTAATCTTTAAAAGCGTTTGATATGCGCAGCAGTATTCCTGTAAGCGATGTTCATGAACAACTGAAAACAAAATAATGGCAAAGCGATGAAAAACTGCAAGAGACAACTAACAATAAATAAAAGATCACAAATATAATTTGGTAGAACATTTACAGAGACAACAAGTTTCATTCACGAAAACAAGTATTTAAGTGTCTCTTAAAGAATCGAATCCTGAGTCTTTATGCTTAAAGATTAAGTTTAAGCTGCCGGCTTCCGGTGGTTGCTGTTTTCAAAGATGAACTCGCGACAAGAAAATCGCTCAAAGCTTTCTTTCTACAGCCAAAATAATGCCTAAATATTTTTTGGAACGGTTTTTCTTTCTATTTGCGGTGAAATATCGACTAAAGGCTTTTTAAAGTTCTGTAAGCTTATATCAAACCTCATACTAGGTCAGATCAGTGTCCAAAATCTTAATACAAACGTGCATAAACTAGCCTCATAAACTGCGCTCGACTTCATGAAAATAGATATAAATACAATAATTACTCAGGCTTACCATATTTCGAGATGCAGCTCCTGAAAGCTATTAAGTAAGGCCAGAATCACTAGGTGAAAAACAAAAACGATGCCATCCAAAATCGGATTTCCGACTTTGACAAGCAGCACATTTTTCAACCAAAAATTCAATAAAAGAAACCAGCCATGAATAACAGAAGACTCTTGATAGCATCTGTATTTCATTTTGTACATCCAGTGGAAAAAGACAATTAAAAACATCGCAAGTTGTCACAAAACTCTGTCAGCTTCAGCTGTCAAAGCAAACAAATTTCAAGATGCTGTATGAATTTTCCACATGAACTATCAGGGCATAAAAATTGGACGTGGAGCGTGACCAACGCGTGGCTATGGTGAGAAAAGTGAAAAGCATCTGTCTTCCCTGCTTGCATTTTTAAATTCCGGTAACTGGCTGAATTTTCGCATCCGAGGGTTTCACCCACGTGACCAATTAGCTTAGCAACGGTTACTATCTGCCATCTTGGTGCCCCTCAAGCGTAAACAAACTGTATTCAAAGAAGAGTTCATGTGGGAAAGTAGGGATGGTTTTATGTGTTGTTGTCGGCTGTTCGAGCAAAAGTGGAAAGCATAAAGGCATAGGATTTTTTCATATACCCAAGGTTATTAGAAGTCAAGGAGAAGAACAGGAGGAACTCACGGCTAGAAGGAGAAATAAGTGAATTTCTGTGGTTAGTCGCGGCGACGCTACAAACAAGAGAGTGCTGGAGAGTGAACGAGTTTGTAGCAAACACTTTGTCTTTGGAGAGCCAGCACCAGATTGGGATCAATTTCATGTTGATTGGGTTCCAACCGTCGCCCTTCGGGAAGAAGAAATACGTAGAAAAAGATCACGAAAATGCAGCCGAAAGAGCTTTGAGAGTGAAGAAAAGGAGACAACAAGTGATCGAGCGAGCCGAGAAGAAGAATGTGTGCATGAAAGCGGTGTTCCAATCGCAAAAGTAGATTTCAGCGAGCCAACGTCTACAGGTTCTGAACTTGAACAGCATTCAGAGGGATTAGCGAGTGTAGCTCTAGAATTGGACGATGTTTACGAATTGGATGAAAACACAACACCAGAAAACCCACTACAAACGGATTTGAACACTGATTCTGTCGAAACAAGACAACACACAGCAAGTCCAGTTTGGAAAGAAGCTACTTAACCAGCGATTCTAGTTGTCAGACCGATGAGTGTGAATATAATTATGTTCTTCAGAAAAGGATATCAAGCGCCAACGAGAGATTTCTTTGACTCTGACAGTAAAGTGCTGTTTTATACGGGACTGCCATCCCTCGAAATTTTGATGGTTGTCTTTGAGCATGTTTCACCATACGTCACCCTCAAGACTCTATCGTTAGATAGGTTCCAAGAATTTGTGATTGTGTTAATGAAACTTCGATTGAACATGCCACTTCAGGACCTTGCTTACCGCTTCAAAGTTTCTCATTCTACTGTATCACAGATTTTTTCTTCCTGGCTAGTGGTTATGGACACTAGGCTATTTCCCTTAATTTCATGGCCCGAGAGGGAGCAATTGTGGAGGACTATGCCACAGTGTTTTATGTATTCCTTTGGAAAAAAGGTCACCGTGGTAATTGATTGCTTCGAGGTGTTTATTGAGAAGCCAACTAACCTTTTAGCCAGGGCACAATTATTTTCCAGTTATAAACATCACAACACCATCAAGCTACTTGTTGGTATAACACCTCAGGGGACTGTGTCCTTTGTATCAGAAGCCTAGGGGGGCAGAACGTCAGATAAGTTCCTGACAGAGAACTGTGGCTTTCTCGAGAAGTTGCTTCCAGGTGATATGGTTATGGCTGACTGCGGATTTACGATTTTTGAAAGTGTGGGATTGAAACAAGCAAAACTGGAGATACCAGCATTTACAAAGGGGAAGAGCCAGCTGGACCCAGTAGATGTGGAAAATACAAGGGGAATAGCTAATGTGCGAATCCACGTGGAAAGGGTAATTGGACTTCTCAGAAGGAAATATACAATCTTAGAAGGTACATTGCCAACAGAGTATTTAGCTTGTAAACCGAATGGGCCAGTTGAATGCCAGATACCACTTATTGACCGTATTGTGAGAGTCTGCGCAGCACTAGTTAATTTCTGTCCACCTATTGTACCCTTTGATTAAGGAGACCATTAAGTTATCATTGCATTTGAAACTCAGTAGATATAAGGGACTGGTCATTATAAACGGAGAGTGCTGAGCTGGAGAAAGTACTCTCCCTTTTCAGATTTTTTGCATGCCCCAGTTGCTGATTTTTCCACAAATTTTGGCTCAAGTTTTCATGTCCCATATGTTGTTATTTGTAATATGTTAGAGAGGTTTGAGTCGTACAACAGCATGTACAAAGCATCATTTTAGAAAATGCACTCGAATTTTTTTCCTCTGTACAGTTGAGCTTTAAAAATCCTATAGTCTGGAAGATTTTTTAGAAGAAATTTTTAAACCTTGTGAGCTTTTTCTCCAACACAGTTGTCCCACTAAATATGACCAGTCCCTTTTAGCTGTTTTTTTATAGGCCTGAGCTAACAAAGTTTGACCCAAGGAATCATGCAAGCTGCATGAAGTTCTTGCACAAGTTCTTGGATTCGGGCAGTGTAATGTTTTTGGGTTGGTGTTCATTTTGAAATTTCTCCCTCTAATCCCAAAGGAATAATTATTTAGAAGTAAAATAGGACATCACCATGACTCTGAGGATGAAGTGGGTTTACACAGTTAAAATTTGTCAAATGTTCTTGTTATAGTGATACAAGGTTATCAGATTGGTTTATTTTACTTCAATTGTTTTCTTGCAAATTACATGTAATGTACAGTGTTAAATGAAACATACCTCCATTTTGATTTAGCTATAATGAGAAACATAGTTGGGTAGAAACATGTAAGAGATTCTTTTAGTGACCTGTTGTTAAATATTCATTTGCATGAGCACAATCAAAACAAAAGAGAAATGTATCATTTGGTATGCTTCAACCATTATCTATTTCTGGTGATATAGATTTGCTTAGGAAAAAAATTGCTGTGATATCCCATTCTGGGTTATTCAAGAAAATCTATCTATTATTCCCTTGAGATTGAGAATCTAGATTTATACTCCCATAAGGCAATTCTAAATGTTAGGAGTCCCAATTTTTGCTTTCTATCTTAAGAACAATATATAATAGCTTATATTTTTATAATAATAGGAACATACTGTATGAAGATAATATTATAGAGGCTTGTATCTCTATAATTTTCTTTTTGGCTTGAATGTTATCATTATGACACCATTGAGAAAACACAGGCAAAGTGTTTAGCCTTTCATTGCAAGAAACCTTTTAGAAGGTTTTACTTTCAATAATATTTGTCAACCATTACATCTAGGATAATAAAAATTTCATCAAAGCACATGCTCAAAAAATGTGTCTGAATACTACCATTTTTAGCTCATGGATGACGTAGTCATGCCATGGGCTTTTGGAGGCACTCGAATGGCACTCGATCACTCACTCACTCACTCACTCACTCACTCACTCACTCACTCACTCGCTCACTCACTCACTCACTCGATTTTCATTAATTTATTCATTAAAGTCAGATTAAACACTTTGCTCTTACCTCCCCTACTTAGTATTACTTTTGTTTCTAGTTCCTTTTACGCATATGTTTGGAATATTCTAGAGGGTACTAGGAAGGCGAATTATTTTTCCCGACACATCAATTATAGAGATGGGTTTTGTTTAAATGGAGATATTCTATTAAGAACACTGATAATATCGTCCGCAAGAAATGGACTTAGAATTGTTAAAAGGACATTGAAATAATTGAGCGTGGATCATTGTTGTATATTTGGACGAATTGTGCACATTTGTTCCCGATATTACACTTGATATGGAGAAGATGCGATCAACAGGAGTGTAGCCGCCTGATGATGGGATTTCGTTCAGCGAAAAGCGAATAAGCCAAACAGCCTTTTAATCACTGCAAAAAAACGTTCCTCGTATTGTTAAAGCGACATTGAGGAGTATCTATTGTAGTTTATTCAGTTATTTGGACGAATCCATTCGACCAGATGTCTTCGTATGCAAACAGGAAATGAATTAATGTTGTGTCAACTAGAAGCACAGGTCAGCCTGACAGGTTTTAGAACCAACAAGCGTTACGCTATTTTGCTTGAATTCTTAGGTGATCTTTGCCTTAAAGTGGGCTTTTGTTTGTCGGGTGATTCCATTTAGCAGTGCTATTAATGTTTTGTCTACAAGAAAAGCTGCGCTGGTATAAACAAGTCTCTAGAACATTCAGATGGAGAGAGGCAATCGGATACTTCGATTGCGTTCTGAAATTACTTGGCTTGAAGGTCAGAGCACGTACTGCTTTGAGCTTAATCCTTTTTATTAAAGTAGTTTTTAGGTCGTGTTTATCAAAAGCGCGTTCTAAAGCAGTTCAATTTAGCCATAATCGCCTGTATTCTGTATTTAATATAGCTCGTACTACATATACTAACCGTTACGTACTTATCATATGGAAACATTTATTTAAAAGCATCGCACTTTTAGGAAACCTTCGAGGTTCATCAAAATAATTGTTTAAAACTACGGTTTAAAGAAAACTCGTGCTTATGTAAAACTTGGGTATTTTACAAGAAAGTGCACTGTCGTTCGGAAAGTGTTTGACAGTCACATGAGAAAGCAAATTATTTTACAACTAAAAAGCGTTGATAATTGCTTTTAAAAGTGATCTTTGCTTTGTAAGTAGATAACAAGTTTCTTGAATATTCAGGTGCACATGCAATCGGATACTTCGAGCCACGCTGTATTTTGGCAAGTCCGTACACAATGAACCGTTCAAAAAGATTTATATGTTTTTCTTTGATTATTGAACTGTCTTTTCTACACTAATTCAATTCATCCATGAGCTCGCTCCTAGGAGCCTTTGATTATGAATTGCAAATTATGCCAAAAGATAGTCTGCATGTAAAATTGCTCTAAGTTGAAGGAAACAAACTGATGTTTTTATTCCTCAGACAAGCTGCCAGGTGAGGTCTCATGGTTGGAACATCAAAATTTACATGACTTGGGTCAATTCCAAAGACCAGACAAGCAGCAAATGCGATAGCAAAAAATACCACAATTGCTACCGTTCCTTTGCTGCTGAACTGAAGCAGGTACTAGGGACAATAATCTACCTCCCAGTAAATCATTAGTCTGTTGCTCAATTTCCTGAGTGATAGCATCATTACAAAGGCTGTCATAAAGTTTCACATGTCCCGGAGGGCACCCGATAGAGTTCACACATATACCCAATGGCTATTGCCAGTGTGGAGGATTTGTACAAATTCCCCGGACACAATGTTAAAGTTACAGACAGGTCCAAGAGTTGGTCGCTGGAACCCTTCAGTGTTCAGGTTTTCATTATGCAACAGAATGTGAGCTTGTTGTATGATGTCACAATCCAGCCATCCAAGTGGGTTGCATATCAGATCAAAATGATCTTGTGTTAGACCTGCAAGAGGTCCTGTCTTGTTCTGATTTCCCTGACCAGTTGTAACAACAGTAACATCATCATCATCATCTTCAGAAGAAGAACAAGTGGTAGGTGTTGAAGTAGAAGGTCGAGGGGCTACATTGGTCTTTTTCTGATTTCCCTGACCAGTTGTAGCAACAGTAACATCATCATCATCATCTTCAGAAGAAGAACAAGTGGTAGGTGTTGTAGTAGAAGGTCGAGGGGCTACATTGGTCTTTTTCTGATTTCCCTGACCAGTTGTAACAACAGTAACATCATCATCATCATCTTCAGAAGAAGAACAAGTGGTAGGTGTTGATTCAGAAGTAGAAGGTCGAGGGGCTACATTGGTCTTTATTGTTGTGCGGCATATATAGCACCTCCAGGTTGTTTTGTGATTGGTTGGCATCCTCTTTAGTCATATAGGCATTGTAAGTGAAACAACTTGCCATTAGTGCAGTAATGGAGCCATGACATTCTACAATTCTGTCTGCAGTAGTGGCTTTCACTTTGCAGATACAAATAGTATCACACAAAGAAGCTTGTGAGTAGAAACAGCGGAGACTGATGTTTTGCCTTTCGCCTTGCCTGTGGTTTGCTTCCTGGAATATCTCTTGAATTGCTGTAATCTTGAGCAGTGAGGACAGTACCACTTTTTAGGGATTGTGATATTAGTAAGAGACAGGCATGATGGGTGAAACTTGCCATATGGACAATTCTCATTACTGCATGAAATTGTTTCCCCATCAGGTACGGAAACATATGCTACCATCATCAGGCCCCTTCACTTCTACTATGCACCTTCTTGAGTACCAGCGACCTAAAACTTCAGGAAGTACACAGATTCTCCAGAAGGCCTTGAGTTTTGGAAGTACTGTATTCCAATACTGGACATCAGGTAAACTTCTCTCCATTACAAAGTGGCCATTGCCCTTGTTGTCAGTAGCATAAACAATAAAGTCATTATGCCTCCTCTCTTTCAGAGTGAATAACTGCTGTTGAACTTGAAAATAATAATTATGTGACCTCTTAAGTTTGAAAACTCCACCATCTGTCGTAACTAGACAGGAGGTCCTAAGAGCAGCATAATTCTCACAATTGGCATCTTGGATACAAAGAGGGCATTTCACTTCCCCACACCCCAGTCCACAGCAATCACAAGAAGTGAGGAAATCTGGAGTGGCATGTAGAAATGGGTATTCCTGATTGATAAACAATCCACATTTCTTCACCTGAAAGTTGGTATGACTCTTTTTCATGACCGTTTCATAGGCCTGAATGGCAGCATCCTCATGTTTGCAGCCATGTTTGACTGCAGTGGTGTTCAGTTTGTACAGACTAGGATAGCAAATCGTTTTAATAAGGCTCTGCGAAGGAAATGAAAGGTTTGTGTGGGAAACAGCACCACTGATGGAAGCGCCAATTCTTCCAGCATGATGCTTAAAAAAGGCCGTACCTTTAGACTGTGCCCTGGTGGTTTCCTCGGCCAGCTTGATTTGCTCTGCCGAAATGTTTAGCTGTACTTGAATGCATTTCGCCAACAGTTCCGAATAGCCAAGGTTCAAATTATCCGTACGAAATAGCTCTGAAACTACCAGAACAGAGCGGCTTTGGTCGATAAATTGGTCATTGAAAGGATCGATTAAACTTAAAGCTGCTGCTTTAATTTTGCACTGGTTGAGTTTGGCATAAAGCTGATCCATTTCCTCTTTCGAAGGTGGTGATGCGCGCTGCATATGCTGAGGCGCTGATGCGCTGGCCAATGCAGTCCCAGAACTCGGGGCTTGCGGCTGTTGTAGATCCTCGATTTTCTGGTCGAGCTTTTCTTTGAGCTTCTTAGCTGATGAAAAATCGATGTCCTTAGCCCTCGCATACGGCACTTCATTGACATATGTCGGCAAAATCCACGAACATTTTACCTGTGTGCAAGCGAGCTTGCCATGAATTCGTGTAGTTGCCTCTAAATAAAATAACACACTCGCGATATGTGAACATGACTCAGCCAGCCCAGCTCTGCATCCGAAGCAATGGGCTGACAAAATAGTCCCATCGTTTTCAGAAATGACCCAAATGTTCACTAAAGGATCATTCATACGCTGGGATTGCCGAACACGAGCCCTCACGACATACTTGCCGGTGATTACTTTGCCTACAACTGAAGTTACAAATCCCGAAATCATTTGATTAAAATAATGCCTCCAGACTCTTGAATGCCTTGAACTCAGCAAGTCCGAGACTTCCACAGGAGGCAAGCATTCTGGGCTGAACTGCTCGGCTGGTATGGTTGCGGGGTCAACACCGATGACCGAGATCTTTTGTGAATATCTTTCTTTTACTAGACCCTCTAAGCTTTTAGCATACTCAGAGAGCACTGGGATACCTTTAGATGAATGCCCGGTACTTTTATTGGTTTTTTCTTCCTGGTTATTCATATAATTGGCAACATAATAGAGCGATAATATAGAAGCATCACTGTACAAATGGACTATTATTAGCATAAATTTGACACGCGAGGGACACCAACATGGACACTGACTTGAGCAAAGCCTGTGACGTCACGTGAAACCCAAGAATAGTGACATAAACGCAACATATTTCATATGAATTTTAAAAAATAAACTTGAGCCTAGTAACTTATCAGCGGATAACGTCAAAAAAAAACTCTACCAGGATGGGTCGACATCTGAGCCCGCGATACGGCCAGGTGATACTGGTCAGTGGATACCTTGTTTTGACAGCTGTCAATTGATCACAACATTGATGTGCAATCAGTTTTCTCCTGGGCTCCCAAAGTAGCTAGAAAGTGTGAGAGTAAACATTGGTATGCCTGTGGTGTGGACGGGCGGTCGGATGGGCAGTCGGTCGGTCGATGTATGGTCACGTGATTACCAAATTTTCTCGGATGGGTAGTTTACCACATTTTCTTACCCATGGTGCTTCCCCTGAGCTCCGCTACTTATTGGATATCCACCATGGTTATACTTTTCGTTATTTCTTGTAAGTAGTCGTAAGCCATAATTAATAAAAAAAAAACTAACTTCAAAGAATGATTCATATCACTACACAAGAATTGCATGTTCATTCGCTGTTTTTAAAAAATCCTATTCATTCAAAAGTTGACAAATTTGGTGATCCTTTGCTTAAGAGAATTAAAGTGCATGCATGTACTACTATTGTCACTATTGGTGACCTTAAAAAATGTAAAATTACAGTGTTTGACTCCCTATTCTAATAGGGAGTGCTTTGGCCTTGTCCAAAATATAAAAAAAATATTGTTGTAAATCAAACCACTCTGCACTCTCCATGCAGCACGATAACTGAAGCAGCATTCCTTCGACACTAGTTTGCATCACCTGAGGTGGCAAAATCTTCAGTGTTTTGTGATCTACAATCGTACAGAGGGAGCTCCCAGGAAGGTCTTCCATGGACAGATTTTTCCCACAACACCGAAAAATACTGAGACCGATCAAAATGGTCTATGACGACTTTTGACATTATTTTGACCTGACCCTCTTTGTCATTCTTGCAGAGAATTTTGACAGCTAGGGAGACAGATGAGACACTGATGCGACTGACACAGTTTGACACACTTGTACACGTGTCATGCCGTCTCATTAATTATCTATGATGCAAGCGACTTAGAAAGGTTTCCAATTTCACCTGAAGTAATGCTGTTTTTATTATCCTGAGTACAAATTTTCGTTTTTTTCCACTTTTCTCACATATGAAATTTTGCTTTAAGCCTCAGAGCACATTAAATGGAAGTCAAGAAACATTTTTGGGTTCGTTTCTTTGACTGGATGATGATAAGCAGTAACAAATAACGAAAGCTTGCCACTTCCCGCCCTTTCTTCTCCCATCTCTCGTAACCCCTCCCGCCCCAAGTTCTCCCCCCCCTCCCCCGCACTGGAAATTCACACGTGATATTGTCTAAACCTTTTTGATTGTAATGCGATTTAGTAGAGCTTTCTTTTGTTTCTGAAAGAAATCCTGAAAGAAAGTCAAAGCCATAAGAACAATTTAAGCATAAGAAGTAAGGCACAAAAATAGCCAACAAAAGTCGTAGAAAAATCTTCTTGCGATAGTGGTAAAATTGGTCTGAATTTGCATAACATGAAAAGTACTCTGTGCAATGGTACTGTACTCTGTGCAACAGTACCCATGCGAAATGGAATTGAGAATTCCTAGGAATTCCTAGGATTTTCCTAAGAATTCCTAAGAATTTATTCTTAGGAATTCTTAGGAATTCTTAAGAATTCCTAGGAATCAAGGTGTGAAATTTCACGGTAATTGGAACATGGAATTCCTAAGAATTCCTAGGAATTCCAAACTTTGCTCACCCATCATTTGGCTTGGAAAATATTCCTAGGAATTGAAAGAATATAAACAGAATGATTACTTCTTAGGAATTCCTTGGAATAGCTTGGAATAGCTAGGTCAATAGGGATATAACAGATCGACTGCGGATGGAATTAAGGGATATTCGAATCAAAAACTGATTTGCATTTAAACCCTTATGTTAACCCAGGTAAAATTGAGTGGCGGGATTCCGCCAATCCCACCCGGAATCCCAGGTCTGTCCCAGGTGGGATTGGTGGGATCCCACCTGGGATTATGAAACATCCCAGACGGGATCTTGTCCTTAATCCCAGCTTTTGGAAAGAGATGTTAGACCTCATAGTCAACCTTACCGAAAAATCATAGAAAATAAATAGCCTTCACATAGGACTGAAATAGAGTTTACATAGTAAAATGGAACAGGGAACAGTTTATTAAATAGCTTTTGAATAGGGTTTGCTTAGAATTTAAACAGCATAGGAATAGAGAAAACATAATGATAAACATAGCCTTCACTTAAAGTTGAGACATATATTTTGCATAGTATTAAAATAGGGAAAACACAAAACAAAATATAGTCTTTGCATAGGGTTAAAATAGGATTTTAATAGTACTGGAGTAGGTAAAACATATCACATACACAGCTTTGACTAGAGTTCAAATACAACGTACATAGAGTTGACATAGTCTTGACGTAGTCTTTTATGTAGTAGGTTTTGATTTGCTCAAGCAAATGTAGGTTTTAAAATACGCTTGTAACAATCACCAGAAATGAATAGAAAAAATATTATAAAAATGACATAGAATGCCTTGAATGTTAGTAAGAAATAGGTTTTGAAACAAAAAAATGAAAAACTATTGCAAATACAGTATTTTCATGCAGCAGTTTCAGTGAATCGAAACCTCAAGTTAAAGTTTGCTTATCGTGTTGACTCTTGGCTGATCTCATGGGTCTCCGAGCATGTGTTTGTCAGTGCCATACAGTTTGCTTGTGACTGCAACGACAGAAAAGTGGAGATTTTAAGGCAAATAAACGTAAAAACAACCTTATTTTTTATAACTGAAACGAACGAGTGTTAAAGCGTCGTCGAATGGTGACCGATCCTACTTGTTCAGATACACGAAAAGGGGAGAAAACACAAGCAAATCGAAACTTAAATTGAGAAAAACATCACTTACCGATGTCAGGAATACTTATTGTTGAACCTGGCAGGAAAAAGTCTTTAAATTAAAGTAAAAAGAAGCGTCTTCTTTTAAACGCACGCTTGGCAGTTCGTCTTCTTTGACTTGAAAGCGCCCGCGTGGAAGCAGACAATTTTCGCACCTTTTCATTGGTTGAAAAGGCCCACGTGGTGATAAAACGCAAAATACGCATGTGTTGAACTCACGGACTTCCCTGGGAACTAGTGGAAACAAAATGGCGGACAAACACCGAGGACCGCAGCAAGCGTTTCGCAGTTTTGACCAGCTGTATATTCAGGAGTCGTCCACAATCAAGACGAAGGATAGAAGCTAATATAAAAGGAGGAAAGGATGTATGGAAGTATGATTTCAAGTGTAGAAACACTAGGGAAAAGCTAGAAAGGAAAGTTAAGTCTAGAATGATGGATATATGAGTTTTAAAGCTGTTTAGTTTAAAGTTTTTGATGTATGCTTTTTGTAATCGCTATTTAACCTAGCTGTACCATCAACGTGCGTAGTATATGTTAAATGCTATGTTGGAATATCACATAGGAAACGCAAAGACTACATTATTTTTCATACGAGTGACATAGGAAAAAATACGTTTATGTAAAGCTAGAATGAAAGTTTATTATTTGAGGAAATTGTGCAGGAAAACAATTAAAGCTGTGCAAATGCTCCATCTGCCTCCGTTTGTTGTCTCGAAAGCAAAGAATTGAATCTCACTTGCAGTTAGTTCACGGCAAAGGTAAGCTTTTTCCTTCGAGTAGAATAAGCTTTGATCAGTCTTTACTTTCGTCAGTAATAATTCAAAGCGAAACCTTTGGGTTCTCTTTTGTTACTATACTCTGCTTGCAGGTCCTTTTAAGAGGAAATACAAATTATATGTCGATGATTCCAGTATACTGATTCCCAGGATAACGCAAGTTAAGAATTGTTTCAGTGCAATCACTTAACAAAATTAAAATGTGAAAAAATAAGAAAAGACTACGAAATCTTCTACAATTTTTAAAGTCTTTCTGATTTTTAAACATCCCTGAGCTGAATTCCTAATTTGCATAACTTAGAATTCCTAGGAATTCCCAGGAATTCCAAGCCGAGTTGGCCTGAATTTTTCTATTCCCAGAAATTCTCAACAATTCTAAATCTTCTAAAATTGTAAAACTTAGAATTCCTAGGAATTCCTAGGAATTCCAAGCCTAGAGTGAGACCTAATTTGCCATTCCCAAAAATTCTCAAGAATTCCATGCTTATTTGATGAAGGCTGATTTGCATAGTTGGGAATTTTTGGGAATTCCTAGGAATTCCCAGAAAGCTGGGAATTCATTTCGCAAGGGTACTGTGCGGCAACCTCCTACACAGAAAATGCTGCCTACACTTGGTGCTTGCTCCTTTGCTGCTCAGCTGTCCCTTTGCTTTGGAACAAAAGGCCTGCTGATATTAGAAATGCTGCTTCCTTAAATAGTTTTAAGAAATCAATCAAATACCTTTTGAACGAATCACTTTAAATTAGATTTTGTTATTTTTTCTCCATTTAATATTGTATTCAGTTTTATATGAAATTTTTGTAAAGCACGTTTGATCATTATTTAGTATTATTAATATATATTTATAAAGTCACTGTGGTAATTTGAAACCTTCATGTCAACACTTGTTGTATATTAATGCAAAATGCAGCTTCCTTTAAATGTTTCTCTAAAAAGGTAGAATTTATACTTAGCAGTAAAATAATTCAAGCTGCTTGTTTGTTTTTGTTTTCTGGCTCTGTTAGCAAATTAAGCTTTGATCATGACGTGTAATCTATTTTTGTTCTTCAGTTTTTATTTTGTGAGTCATATAAAATCACGAGGAAATTCTTTTAACTTTTTTATGCAAATCTGCCCTTCTGAGAAAACAAAATAATATTTCATTCCAACTATAAACGCTCCATCAAAAAGGGGAGAAGAAGTCCACTTTTAACAACAGTGGAATTCTGAAATAAATAAAAAAAAAAATGATATCAACATGTTATTGAACACTGATGCACTATTATAGGTAACCTGTTTGTTGGGGCTTTCCCTGCTGTCTTTAACCTTATTCTGATTCATGTTTTTTCTTATTAGTAGATAAAAAGGACGTCAGTCTGTTTTCTAGACTTCATAGACATAACACGTACTCTTTTCTTTAGCTCGAGCTGGATAGCTGGCTTGTTGACACGATTTTCCGAGCAACTCAATATTTTGGCACAACTTGTGTGTAGATTAGGCACAGTTTGGGCACAACTTTCTAGGCACAAGTAGTGGCACAGCTTAGGCATGCATTTCAAAACTAAAATGCACATTTAATGCACATCTTAGGCAGATAATAGGCACAAAATCTTTGTGCCAAAGCACACTCTAGAATCCGATTTTTGGTCCAATGCACAGTTTATAAATTTTCAAGTTCAAAAATGCTTTCTAACCTTAGATATTTGATCTTAGCATAAAAAAGGGTTTCCCTGAAGCCTTAATAGTTAGTCTATAAGGAAGGTTTAATTTATGAGCATTCCAAAAATTATTATTTCTCCTTTAATTTAAACGAAGGAAAGACATTCAAAAGCAATCTTTTAAATTGACATTCGGGCTGCACAGAGATCTGCTGTGGACATCTTTCTGAAAATGCCCTAAACTTTGTTATTTTGCGATTCTGTTGAGTAATTTTTAATAGCAGCTAGTACTCATTAGGCACTGCATGACCCCTGTGGAGAATTTTTCCCAAAGTACCATTAACAGAAACAGAAAAATCCCACAATATGTGTGGTTAGCTGTAAATGACTTATGGTAGCTGTTAAAAAATGGTCTCATTTTAAGCCATATTTTCATATTTTAATTATATTTTGGCCTTACAGCCAGAAAAAAAAATTCAATGGAAAGCTGTTCGTAAACTTTAACTTCTTGCCAAATGTCTGTGGGATCTGAGTTTTAATAAGTTCATAAGAGCCAAATGATGTGAGATTTTTAGTTGTGTACACTAGTAGCCCACGCCAGGCCAGGAACATCCCCAAAAATCACAATATAGACACCCCAAGACACTACTGACAACAGTGTCTGTGACTGAATTACAAATTAACCTTGGTATCTGTCAACAGCTCTTCAAATGTCTTATAAAAATTAAAATTACAATCATGTACTTCTCCAACACAGTCTCCTGCAGACGAAAATAGTTGGGATACTTTCACCCATTGCCGTTTTTTTTTTTTTTACTTCTGGCTCATCTTGTTGTTTACCACAGTTAACTCACCAAATCTTGCACACCAACATTGGGAGGATGAGGAGACAGTGTCCCAACAATTTTGACTGAGAGTCACTGTAGCTGGGATTCTTAATACTTTGTTATGTCCCATTTGAATATAGTATTTGTTTTCTTATCCCTTAAAGCCCCGTATACATGTACATGCAGGAGCAGTGGTCAATTAAGTACAGGACTGGTGTATTTATTTAACAATAATAATTATTGAATGAGGCTGAGTATCTTATGAAGAATTATGGAGATTGAGGAGAGTATATAAATATACACCCTCCGAGATCTCCCTAATTTATTCATTTCGTATTATGAAAGCCGAATTCAATAAATTATTGTTTTATTATTCATTCAAAATAATTCCTAGTTTAAAAACATAGCTAAAGCATGCTTGCCCCCATCGATGTTATAAGTTCGTATTCGATAGTGCACGAATAGGGTTGTTCGGCTCCGCACCAAATAGCCCTTCAAGTTTTCTTCTTGCTGTTCTTGCCATGTTTTTAGCTATTATTTCACCTAATTCTTAATAACCCATCCAAAACAACTCAACCTCATCCCCAGGTCTTCTCGGTTAACGGTGCTTTAACCTGTGAGGAAGCTGCACTTTTGATGTCATTGGTTGATTAATCGCAAAATGCTTCCAAATTTGCATTTATGCTCATCAGTGGCTGCTTATGGTGAATTATGTGTGTGCTTTTAGCCAATCAGAATGGAGGAATTATTTTGAAAGGATAATAATTCTTATTTATATACCCTGGTAACTGATAACCTTGACTGCTAGATTCTCCTTACAATTTGCCTTGTGTATACTTGTGAATCCTTGTGAGAATTTGTTGATAGTTCAGGAGTTTCTTGGGGTCCTATTTTGTGTACTCCTTATAGTACATGTACTTTGAGTTTTAAATTGATGTGTTAATTTCTATTTTTTTTTTAGTGGAATTTAGGATCAAATCAGAAGGTATTTTCAGTCTGTGACATTACTATTAAAAAACGACCGACTAACTGGCTAAGATCAGATTTCATTGATGTCAAGGATGCCAAAATGCTGAATGTTGAACTGAAGTACAACCTTCTTGGATGTCCAACAACTTCAACTTTCTGCAATTACACGTTAAGCATTTTTGTGCTTCATGCTGAAAACAAATTAGTCGGAGCTGAGTTAACAGACCCTCTTGCGAATAAAGTAACATACCAAAAGGTAGAAACAATTGTGCCAACAGTCCTGCCTGCACCTGAAAAATCAAAGGCGTATGATTATGATGGTAAAATCATAACAAAAAAGGGAGGTGTGTATCTTGCATTCTTAGACGAAGGAGCCTGTGTGTCATTATCAAGTGTTATTGTGAGCTATAATTATTGCTCCGAGATTGGCAGTGTTTTGGTGAGATTTTCAAGGACAGCTGCTCCCGTGAATGACTCTCATCTAGTGGAACAAACAGGGCGTTGTACTGATGTGAACTCAATTAACAAAGTGAAACTGTCAGGAGTGTGCCTTAGTAGTGGAAAATGGAATATCACTGATGGAATCAAATGCCTCTGTAAACCTGGCTATGAGCTTGTTAATGGATTTGAAGGAAATGTGCTGGAATGTAGTGGTAAGAATAATATTATTGTATTTCACTTTTACTAATTTAATAGTGATCAGAGATTATGGTGCGTCGTCTTTAAGAGCCTTAGGCACGTAGCTAGGTTATATATTGTACATGTAAGAATAGTAAAAAATTTCCTGATCATGCTTTGATATACGAAATGTTTGGAAAAGAAAGAGGTTAGGCTACAAAGTACTTAAGAAAGAAAAGGATTTTACGTTGCCTTAGTTTACATTATGACTGACAGTGTTCTCCTTATCAGGCGGTAACCAGTAAAATTTACCGCCTAAAACAACACTTCTTACCACCTGCAACCGCTTAAAGGTTTACCAAAGTTAATTTAAAAAAAATATATGCAAGTTGTGATCTGATCCATATCCTCACAACAAAATGAATGAATATATGGAAAAGTATAACCACCTATTAAGTGGAAAATATGTTTATTTTATTATGACATAAAATAGCTGTGCCACTTTCTGTATTTGTCAGCGGATCAGTAATCTGTACTTTAGGCACATAGTTTTGAGCATTCAAAGCCCTAAAACTGTTTTGTTCTTGCTGGTTTACAATGACAGAGATGTATAGATAACAGGTGTAAACAGAAGAGAGAAACTAAAAATACCTTCATGTTTTTTTTAAATGCACTCTGCAGCTCGTTTTGCAAAATAAGGATCGGTGAATTTTGAAACGGTATATATAAAATTATCTTGAGCAAAGGAAACCTTTTAAGCGAGGAAATGTGTACAATGTCGATTTAAAAGAGTAGCACTTCAAAAAATAAGGAATGATCGTAGTATGTTTTGCAAAAGAGCTGTGTAATTTAAGACCACACGTGCAACTCACTCACTAGTGTCAACTTAAAGCGCTCTTGGAAAAAAACATACTACAGTAAAGTAAGGAATATTTTCACTTAAAGGCTCTTTCAAATTACTGCAATAAAGTAATAAAATAATTGCCATGTTTTCTTTGGAATAGTGATTTCTATCTCTTTCTAAGTTTCATATGCATGTGCACATTTAGCAAAAAGATAGAATTTGCATAAAAAAGGACCTTCAGTTAAATCTCCCGAATATGCTAATAACCAGGTAAGGGAATTAGTGATATATTATAACATCACAGCAACTCTTTGTAAGAGTTTCTGTGATGTTATAACTGAGTAAGATAATTAAGTATTGCATCCTACACGATGGGCCGTGACGTTCACTGTCTCGGCTCTCACTGCTATCTGTGACTCAAGCCAATTATTAGCATGTTCCAGATATTTCTTCCGAAAGTAATCGCGAGTTCTTCTTGATGCAAATTTATTTCTTTTTGCTAAATGTGCAGGTACATATGAAACTTAGAAACAATGCCAGTGGATAATGAGGACGCTCACTTGTAAACACAAAATCTAGGGGGGGGGATTGGTTATATTTGAGGCCCCATTTAAAAGCCTTATCTGTTTTCAATGTTCTTGAAACTTGCAAGGTATATTCATTGGCAATTGATCTCGGGAGTGTCAAATTTATAAAAGCATTATTTTATCGAGCGGTTTTTTTAAAAATGCAAAAATTGTAGGCATGGACCAAATTACATGCAAAAACTGTAGCAAAAGCAGCTGAATGCAAGTTAATAAATTCTTCTTACTCACGATCGTCCGGAGCAATTCTCCTCTTTTTTGCCCGCAGTTTTCCATGGAATCAAACCATTATGAGATGAAGCTGCATTTCCAAAGCTTATTGTTATTTCTTTCCCATCTCTCCAGAAATTAAAAAAATGGATCCACGGAGACGAATGTACTTTGGCGACCCCAGTCGATGCGGTCTTCCAACCGTAACGTTTCGATGGCGCCGCCATCGAAAGTACTGCAGTGAAACAAACACTCACAGAAACAAAAAGGCTCGATACCAGACCAAAATATCCAGAAAGATGTAAAGAAAAATACCAAAAGCAGTCCTGTTTAGACTTTCTTTTAAACCAAATTTTGCGAACTGTGGAAGATTAACAAGGATTGACTCTACACACTGAAGGCGGCGATTTTCAACTACGCGATATGTTTTTTCTTGAGTACAGGGCGCGCAATGCATCTAGGGTGAACATGGGCCTTTAAAAAATTAGCTAATTGTGTGGATAGCATGATTTCTTGCACGTAAAATTATTATAGGAACATGCACAGACTGCCCACAAAATCAAAGAACACCCAACGACTCAATTAGGGAGTGTCTCCCTGGTCAACACAATAATTTAAACAAATTTTGTTTAAATTAATTATATTATAATTATTTGGTTCAAAGTAAGCAATCATTAGTTTGCAGTTGGTTGTATGTAATTGTTATTAAGACTGATTTTGTTCCTCTAGTTTTTTGTTTGCCATACAAAATGGCCATGACCAAGTGTCAAATTATTTTTTGTGACTAAATCAAACTGACTAAGTTACATTTGTGATAAGCTCAATGTCTGTCCCAGTTACAAAGTTTGTCTTACTAACTTTGAACTGACAAATGCATGCCATTTGTCCACTTCAGATGATAGAATGCACGAAGATAATCTCAGGATGTTTATGTTTAAAAATATATCTTCTCATCAAATGAACTCAATAGACCTTTTTACATGTAGCTTGTATGGTTTGTTTTCCCATTTCGGACCACGTGATGGTACAGCTGTACCTGAGAACTGTT